>JANUSC010000340.1:0-243435 GCA_025200525.1 Camellia lanceoleosa | reverse complement strand
CACATGGCCTAAGAATCACCTCCTCTAGCCAGTAACTCACATTTTCCAAACTTAGCATAAAGCTTACAGGGTCTCTATAACTCAAGCACCACCTTGGCAAGTGCTCCTCGTAGCCCTCCTCCGGTTGCGTGAATATATAAGAATATCGCCTAAGGCAAAGACTAGCATACAAAATAATCCAAGAATCTCTTTGTAGAATATCCTACCATCAAGTCCATAAAGAAATATTGCAGTGGGCATCATGCCAGAGCTCCAAATGGCATCACCAGAAACTCATATAGTGTGGCTATGTAACGTCAGGTACGGAATGTCAGCTTTTCTTCGGAATATCCTCTCTTCACTCTCAACCCGTGGTAAGCCGATCTCAAATCTATCTTAGAGAAACAACGGAACCCTTCAACCGATCGAATAGGATCATCTATGCGTAGGCATAGGGTACTTATTCTTGGGACAAAGAGTCTGGATTCTAACTTCCGAGTAATCGGACATATATTGTTACGCCTCAAAATGCCACACACTCTTTCTTTTTTAGCAAAGAGGGCCCCACGGCGTTCTTGCAGTGTTTCACAAACACTTGGATTTATATAGCCCTTATCTAGCAACCTCGAGCAGATATTCAACTCAACTAATCTTGTACCTTCGCAAAATTTATAAAGGCGTCAAGTAGAAATTCCAAAAGCGCCGTGCCAGGTGGTAATTGAGTCAAGGTTAGAGGAACTTCAATCTTCTCCGTGAGGTGGCAAACTAACAAGATCCCTTGAATGACGTCGCCCGAGTACTCAAGCCAAAACCACTCGTATAAATACAGCCTGGGCCTCCATCGTGACTTACTACTCAATAAGCTAGCCAAGTAGAGCCACTAAGGTCGCTCCACCTCGCGGGTCAAGGCATACACCCGTGGCAACACACTACCAACCCGATCCCCTGTGAATGGAAACATCCTTCGCCTAAGGTATAAATCAGGATCATGGTAGTGCAAATACATAACAAAATTTCAGATGATTTATCGGCATAACTAGTCCATACCTGGCCAACATCAAATCCCGACATGGGCATAACTACAAAAGGAAACAGAAGTTTTATTTATCAATGCACCTCTATATCACAACCTTCACAACCGTGGTTTCAAAATCAACTCACTCCGCAACAGTGATACTACACAGGTTATGGGTGAGATGCTTAACGGTTATGCTAACCTAATCCTAAAAACAGATGCAAATGCAAAGCAGATATAAAAGAAATCGAGGATGCTCCCTGAGATTCATCAATACACTATAAACCAGATAAAACAACAAGGTTGACCTCGATAACCCATTTTTGAGTTTATGCATTCCTGTCAAAGATACACGCTACCGCATAGCCTTCGATCAACTCGCCGGTACTCTAGGCAGAAGATCACGAGACAGATCAATGGTGAAGTTCTTGATTGGGGTTCTCAGAGGCCTCGAACCCACCGAAATAATGACTCAGATCTGTCTCATCAAACTAAATGCACCAGATGTGCCACTCAATCAAGCGGGCAAACCTTTTCAGTATGCTCCCGCCTGACCACATTGACTGAACAAAGAGAAAGCTACCGCCTCACCTCGATTTCGCCCTAAGATCGGAAGCCGATGACGCCGCTCCTCTCGGCTTCTTCCCTTCAGAGGCAGTAAGCCGAGGACTTGAGATCAGGCCTCAAATGATTGCTACTTTGAAGTGTAGGAAGGTCTCCATGGGTCACGCTTCTCCCTTGTGTAATCTGCTAGCACTCGCACAGAAAAGCTCAACATCTAGAAAAGCTACCCTGAGATCGGGCCTGAGGGTTAAAACCTTCTGTCTTCTCTACGCGTTCATCACTCAACATCCCGACTTCTGGAGCCTGAGCCTTCGTCTCTTCCTTTCCTCCTCCTCAAGATCAGATTTGATCTCTATATACGCAAGATCAACGGTGATCGTCTTTACGCCTATAATGCTCGGAATCATAGACCCTACAATCTCCTCAACTTGAGCAATGCGTCGCAGACTCCCTCAACTTCTTCTCGAACTCAATGGTTAACGCGTTCCTCAAATCGCCTAAAGCAAACAAGCAAACCTGACACAGCAGTAAATGCGCCTCTAAACTCCCTTGCCGCAATCAAGAACTGCTCACAGAGCCGGTCAGAACTCCATCTCTCTTTAGACCCTCTCCTTAACAAATAAATGGAGAAGTAGGAACTTCTAGAAAGCACTTAACAAAAAGCCTCTTAAGTCCTCTCCTCGGCACGATTTTAGTGAACTTCATCACCACTGCACCCGTGATCCTCCTTGTTGTCAGAAAATGCCAAGGTCACCTTCAAGATTTTGTCTTCGATGCTCAGCATCTCAAACGCCTCATTGTCCTGCCCGAGCCATTCATTTGCCTTAAGGGCTCTTTAGGATCACTCTAAAATTCCACCAAGAATTCTCGGAAGAACTCCCTCTTCAGTAGTGGAGCAAAGGCCTTGCATCCGGTAATATGAACTTGAGCCTGATTTCAGCTTCCCAAGAATCGCCTATCGACCGAATGCCTCCCTCATATCTCTTTGCCAAGTGCCCATAGCTCATTGCCTACTGCGCTCACCGACATTGGCTCCTGCCAACTCCCTCCTCCAGCATTGCACCGAATCTCTATCCGAGTATAGGTATCTTCGTTTCACCACGCCTCTACCACGCCTACCACGCCCTCGCCCCGAAATATCCAATAAAGCGTAACAAAGACATTAGCACATTAATAAGTGCCAAAATCTATAACATTTAAGGCCTTTATGTCATAATGCATTGGACAACAGGTCAGAATTCACTCCACGTACAGCACATCAATCGTTGTTAGCAATTTGGCACTTATGAATTTCTATTCCCATGATAATGATAGTCCTTAGGCGCTACTAAAGTTCCAAGCTGAAAACAACATTGATCAAGTGCCTTCGGTAACAAGATCATTTCGTAAACTCAAGGGTCCAATCAACATCCTAGAAAACTACATTCCTATACCCACATAGTCACATACAACATGTTATCATGTAAGCATATAATGTAAAAGACATCTAAGTCTCTATCATGAGACGAACCCATTGTGATACTTAATCACTTCCCACGCACTCCAAAGTATTCGAACCCGAGCACGCCTAATACCAAGTTGTCATGCCTCAAAATAAACCCAGTAATATATAGCAACATTAACATGCATTGATAAAAGAAAGTCCAATCATTATCTCATTCATCAGAGTATCATTATTGAAAAAAAGACATCGCATGTGTAACATCAAATAAAATACGCTCGGCCAAGTTACTTTGCCATCTCTTCCAAGTTAACACTTGACAAAAATGTGGAGTATTAACCTTCAACTTGCAAATTCAGCCCAAATCCTTTGCTTTGAAAGCCAGGCGGTAATATCAAAACAAACGGGGTAAATAACAACTAATCTAAACAGTAGTCTTCAACTCTAAATCCTTCCAAGCTAATTTTCTTGGAGGTAGCACATCACCGGACTCAAAATGATGTTCAAGATAGGGCGTAGCCACGCCTAATTTGAAGTCAGGAAAATACTAAACCAAAATATTATAGTTATTAAATAAAAAGCCAAATAGCATTCTTTATAGATGGTTAAATGCACAAGATATTCAATTTGCCATCAATATAATACTCATGACACTAATGTTCATATACGTTTACTTTCCATTATTTCTATTCAACCTTCCGTTTATGTCAAATATGGCTAAGAACCCTCGCCAATGAACTCCAACAGTAGATTAAGATTCTTATTAACAATATTTTCCAATTCAATTGGGATAACAAATCAAGTTAAACATTTCTTATATTGTACGATGGATGTTATTATGTTGGTGTTGGTAATTTCAATCTTAAATTCAAAAATTCACTTGATACTTCCCAATTGATACATTTTAGTGGATGTATCAATAACATGTAAAAATACTTCCATAAATCAATAAGCACACCCTATTATTGGTGCTAATGGAGTCCATCCCTATCTCCTCCCAAACAATATCCTCGGGTTTAGGAGTCCATCCCTATCTCCTCCCAAACCGTGAGTACATCCCCTATCTCCTCCCAAACAATATGCATATACAATGTATTAAACACTTGTCATACACTAACACTAATCAATACATGTATTTTCTCAGATTAATTCAACAAATAAAATTAATGATTTCTAAACCAATGTGATTAGTTTTCAGTTTTTCCCTAATCCACATGGCGATAGCTCCATACAAATAATCATGACCATCCTACACCGATAGCTCCAAAACAATTATCTCTAAAATGTGAAATAAGCAGTTATAACAAATATAAACTCAACAATTTCATGGTGTGTATTAAACTATCCAACTACACCATTTAAGTTTATAATTTACCTTCAATTCCATGAGTTCAACTAAATTTAATTTTCCCTTAAATTAATTATATAATAAATTAATTTATTACAACAACTAGGTTTTTCCCAAAATTACCAAACAACCCAAATATATCAAAATACCAAAACTTAGAAAAACACCTATAATATGGAGTAGAAAATCCTCACCTGAAGTGAAGAACTCAAATAGAGAAGATGGCGAAAACTCAATGTGCTCCAAACCCAAGATTGTTCCAGATTAAAGTGAAGCCCCCCACCTCTATCTTTTTAACAAAGGACCTAGGTAGAAATACACTTAAGTAGATCAAACCTAAGAGAGAAGACTTAGCGAGGAGAGAAAACACTTTAACCTAGGGTCTAAATCAAAAGAGGATGAAAAAGTGTTTTAAAACCATTGCCGCACGCTTATTTAAATAAAACAGAAAGCTCGGAAGCTCGAGCGAAGAAGTGGTTGCTCGAAAGCGACCAGACATTAAAGAGATACTAGCCTCGAGCGGAGGAAAGCTCGCCGATCCAAGAAATACAGCCTCGTGTGTCTATACTTAGACGAATCGCCGCCGCCGGAGTGCCAAGAAACTCGCTCGAAGCAAAGGACCAAAAAATAGCTCGCTCGAAGCGTACAAACCGCTTCGCTTCGAGCAAAGGACCAAAATTCTGGCAAAGAACCCTTTGCTTCCAAACACTCCCAACCTCGGGGAATTTAAACCCGCCTTAATACATCCTATAACTCAAAATTAGGAATTAGCGATGACCTACAACAATAATATATATAATAAATGTAAATCTACGCGAACGTAAGTCCCGGATACAACCACCAAATGGAAAGAGACCTGTGGTCGCTTATACCAATGCTTGATTGTATGTCTTCAAGTAAGCATTGTTTGGAAAAATTATTGCAAGTAAGAGCATCCATTGAAGGCCAAAATTATAATATACAGCAAGCCTTTTGAGGAAAAAAGGGTTCTCCAATTATGAGATATAACAAACCTCTGGTAATGGCAATGCTGTGTTGTTGCTAAGTTTGACAACAATTTTGGCAAATGGCAACTGAGAGAAATAGCTCATTCTAAAACCAACCCATTTTCTTTTTATTCCTTCCTTCACTTTCTCCCTTGTCATCCTTTTTCTAGTAATAAACCTGCTAAACAAAATGGATTAATAATTTATTTTATGTAAATTCATTTAAATTTGTTTTAAACAAAACTTACCAATTTGTTTTAAAACAATGTTGTTGGCAATTGACATTTAGAAAAAAAAATAAAAAAATAATCAACAAATTTTTTTTTTAAACATAATTTCACCAAAAACAACAACATTCAAGCAATCTCAAACAAATATCATGGCAATCTCAAGCAATAATCAATAAATCTAAAGTAGAGCAAAACAATAAATACTTGATTTAAAAAAATAGGGTCAGCTTCAAAGGTATTGTTTCCAAAAATTTTATCTTCTTCATTTTCATATTCTTTCTTCTTAAGTGCTTTCAAGGGTTTCGCTTCTCACAGAAAAATTGAAGATAAAGGCTTAGGTCTCTCACAAACAAATTGAAAATAAAGCGTTTAGGGTTTCTAAGCAGGCAAATCGTAAAAAATATGGCTAGGTTTAGGGTTTCAGCTTCACGCTCGCTGAGTCCATGATCTCAAGAAGGGGTGGATGAGACTGTTGTCATCGAACGATCTTCACTGAGGGGTCATTGATTTCTCTCTCTATCTGCTCATTCTGGTCTCTCTTGGCCTCATTGATCCGAACATTCTCGAGGTCAAGATGGACATTACAGAGAGAGAGACGCATCAGAAGGATCGGGTGCCAATGAGGGTTCATCAGAGGAAGAGAAAGGTTTAAGGGATTTAAGAGGAGAGAGAGAGAGAGAGAGAGAGGAGAGGCAATTAAACAAAGAAAACCAATGAAAGGTTGATCTTAGGAGAAATAGGAGAAACAGTTTAGAGTTGTGAGATGGGATTGTGGTGGAGAAAGAGGGTTGACAAAAGAAATTTGGGGTTCGAGGATTGGGAGATCGACAGCAAGCTGCCCACTGTTGTGTGGTGGTGGTTCTCACTGGTTGTGGTGGTGGTGGTTCTGTGGTTATGGTGGTGCAGGTGGATAAAGAAGTTGGATGACTAGGAGTAGAAAGTATAAGGTAAAGGTTTAGAGGTGGTAAGAGAGAGAGAGAGAGAGAGAGAGAGAGAGAAAGATGAAGATGGCGAGGGAGAGGAGAGGGAGATGAGGTACGAAGAGAGAGAGAGAAAGAGAGAGAGAGAGAGAGAGAGAGAGTGGCGGGTGCATCTCAAGTGAGATGATTCACCATTGGATTATTTAATCCAATTGTGCTCTCTTTTTGTTATTGGAATGCACAAATTGAGCAATTCGACTCTTTTTCTTTCTCCAATCTCAAAAAGTTTGAAACGGCTCTTATTTAATGGCTATAAATTAAATGATATAGTGCAAGGGCCAAGCATTTTTACTCCTTATAAATATAAATAACTAACTTAATTTGAATTCACAACTTTCAATGTACATAATTTTGTTTATGTTTGGTTTTTACACAATCAATACGGAAGTTTCATCAAAACAAAGAGAGGAAAACAAACACGATTCACCACTCTAAGAAGATGTGCAATTTGTAGAGCTTTGTGTCACATTACATCAAAACCCATTTATTAAATTGCATCTCATGCCCATTTTGGGGAAGAATTTTTAAAATTACCGTTCTCGCCACATGTAATGATTACTCAAAAACACAAAATGTCTATCTCATATCGATGGAGTATAATCATGAAATGTTGCAACAACTTTAAGAAAAATGGAGAAAACCCTAATTTTATTAAGATTAATTAATTTGGAGAAAGTATGAGAATATGAAATTGAGTTGGAAACCATGAAATTGGGGGATTATGAGATTGAATGGTGTAATTGATTAAGTAATTACTCACTCATGAAAATGTTGAGATTTTATCTGCTTGATGAATTTATTATCTTGCTAGAGATAATCGCTGAGCTATCTATGATGATAGTCTTAATTGTTTGTATCAGGAGTGATTATGGAAAATTGAAACTAATCATGTGGAATATGTCATTGAATATGACAATGGAATAATATATCAAATATGTGTATTGATTGATCATTGTATATGATATTTGTTAAATACATTATATATGTATGTTGTTTGGGAGGAGATAGGGATGTATTCCATGGTTTGAGAGGAGATAGGGATGGACTCCATTGATAATTAAGTTGGCTTGAGTGTCTAGGTGAAACTCCGAAATTCTAATTGCGCTTGCATAACGAGATAATGAAGTATTGAAGTGTTTTTGATAAGAGTTGTAGTCTCACTTGGATTGTGAATAAAGGAAACGCTTTTAACGTAAAATCTTTGTCCAGCTTTTTGGTCTTCCGGCCGAGTGGTTTTTTGATGCTCGAAATAGCCTTTGTTGTTGCTATCCGCTCGAAAGGATGTTGACACTCGAGCGGGAAATCACCCACCCAAAGATTTCGCTCTGTAGACGCCTGCTGGGGGATTGGCCGCCGAGCGGAGTTTGTGTCTCGACGCCGAGCAGGAGTTTGACACTCAAGCTGGACTATGCTCAGAAAAGTTCGGGAGGTGCATCCGCCGCCGAGCGGGAGTTTGACGCCGAAGGCGAGCTTGCGAGCGACGCCGAATAGGGTTTCACGCCTAGTCGGGCGACTTTTATATAAAGCCGAGGTTCACTTTTTTGTTCAATTTTCAACATCCTTTCTCTACTTTTCCAAAAAGCTATTTTGAGAGTTCCTCTCACTAAAACCCTAACTTCTCTCTTAGGATTGATCTAGTAGTTATTTTCACCTTGAACCTTTACAAAAGATGTATTGATCGAGGGCTATCTTTTAATCTAAATTTTCGAGATTTAGAGCATCTTCTTTTCATCTCCTTCGTTGTTCCATCATTCGAGGTAGGATATCCTACCCTCCTTATGGATTTTGTCTTTAAATTTTAGCATTTTGATATGTTGGGTGTTGTTGGATAAATTTGAGAAAGTTTGGCCTTTTTGTGCAATTTTACAAAAGTTAGAGTTTGTTTGAAATAAACCTATATGCAAGTTTGGTATAGAAAAATGAGATGGATGATGGACTATAGATGAAAATGGAACCTTAGAGTTGTTTTGTTAATTAAGGGAATTTGCCCTAATTGTTTTAATTAATTACTGTATATAATTAATTAAAGGAAATGAGGAATTGAATTGAAAATGTTGAAATTGGGAATGTATGGGACTAAAGGGTGTAGTTAAATCATTTATTGCTCACCTACTTGAAATGTTGATATATTATCTATTTGTGCATTTATTTCGCTTAGAAATAATTGCTTGGGGTTACTTGGAGGGTAGTATTGATTGTTGTAGACAATGCATGATGATTAGGCAAACTAAACTAAATCAATTGATGTATCATAGAGTATGACGTGTTGATAGAATACATTAACTTCATGTATTGATTGATTGTATATAAGACCAATGTGTTTATATGCATTATGTGTAGATTCGCTGATAGAATACATTAACTTTATGTATTGATTGGTTGTGTATATGATTCTGTGTTTATATGCATTGCTTGTGTATGGAGGAGATGGGAGATGTACTCCACGATTTAGGGAAAGATGGGGGATGTACCTCTAAATCGGTTAATGGTTGAGGGAAGATAGGGGATGGACCTGGGATGCAGCCTATATGCTCTCCCATTTAAGTGTTGATATAGCTCATATGCTTATCTCATTGAAGTGTTGATATAGCTTATATGCTTATCTCGTTGAAGTGTTGATATAGCCCATATGCTTATCCTGCTGTAGTGTGATATGGCTCATATGCTTATCTATTGAAATGTTTGTTTGGTTTGATATAGCACTAAAATGCATATCATCATCGTTTGTGAAGTATGGAAGTGGTCTATGTGTTATTGATACAACACCAAAATGTGTATCCACCCTGAATTTCGAAAGTGCTCTAGTGATGAACTATAATCCCATCAAATGTTTTGGCCAGAGTACTGAGCCTTGTTTTCAAACTCAAAGTTGAATAAGAAATGGAAAGTGAATTGTAACATAGACTTGACTGTCATGGAATTGTAATAAGATGTAAATGGAAGTGTAAGTGTCAACCATTTATCAGTTGCTAATCTTTTAAGCATTGTTCACAGTTGGTTTAGTATATTTCTACTAGGCTGTGGCTTACCTTATATGGGGAACATCATTTTCATATTGTAGCATGCCACCTCTAAAGACATAGCTTGGGAGGCTAGAGGCGATATATACTTTTGTTGTCTTATTTTCCTTGGATCGTATTACATATAGATTCAAGCCAAGGACTTAATGTGTAATTGAGTTAGCACTCTCTTTTGTAACCAAGTGTTAACTTGAAAGTCAGAAGTCTATTGGGCATTTGCTTTGTTATAAACATGTAATACTTTTTGTAATGAAATACCTAATGAATAGATGAATGTGGACCTTTTATGTATCAATGCATGTCTCTATATGGATGGGTTTAATGTTATTTTTTGAGGGCGCTATAAATATGGATGTAGTCTCATTTAATTGTTTGGCCAAGTTCTGAGCCATGTTTATAAATTGAATTGGTTAAGTAAAGGAAAGTGGAATGAAGCATGTACATATTTGTTATGAACCGGATTGTGTTGTAAGTTGGTTTATAAGTGCTAGCCATTTATCAAATACTAATGTTTTAGTTATTGCTCATATCTCGGTTTACTATATCTCTACTGGCATTGGCTCACCCTATATGGGACATCATTTTCGTGTTCAGTGATATGCCACCTCCAAGGACGTAGCTTGGGGAGGCTTAAGGCTAATAAATCTTTTTGTTGTTCTCTTTTGGTATTACATGTAAATTCGCCAAGGGCTTAATGTGTATTTGAGTTAGTACTCTCCTTTGTAACCAAGTATTGGCTTGAAAGTTGTAAGTCTGTGAGGGCATTTACTTTGTTGTCAACATGAAATACTTTTTGTAATCAATACTCCGATGAATGGAAATATGCTTTATTCCTTAAGTTTATGGATATCATGAATGTATGATTTTTGGGTTTATTCCGAGGGCGTTACAAGGATGTCCCGCCCACACAAATACATAAACTCTACTATTGAATTGGTTAAAGATCTTGATGCTGTCGGGTCATGGCATAGTAATGTGCAAAGATCATATGCTTAATGGTTTTGATCCGGCACTTGTGTTGTTGTAATAAGAGCTTGAAGCTCTCAGTGTTGGTGCTTCAAAATCAATCCAATTATGTGTTTAGTACTTGTCTATCTAGAGGACATTAATAAGCTTTCGAGTGTTGGTTGCTCGCTTCTTTCCCTTTTACCTTAATTGTTTCTACCCATCTCCATCCATGTGTTTTGGTGTCACTGCATTGAAAAATGATAACCATTACCTACTAAAGAATGGTGTCTAAACCAACTGCTTGCCTCGCAAATGTTGGTTGATAGTACCTCTCACTACCTCTATCTCTAAAGGAGCTTATGTGAATGGTCTCCCTAACTTTACCGCTTACGGGCTTTCATTCTCATCTAGATCTCAAACAAATGCATTTTGAATTCTACTATATATAAAGGATAGATGATAATATGTTTCACCACTCTCATGGCCAAAAGCCTGATTCACTTTATTTGGTCATTGTTGTAGCGATTATAGACTTGTTGACTCTGTACTTCATTGATCATCAAGACGATAGGCTTCACCATTTGCTTGTGATGTTCTCTCTCTTCGGACTACACTAAGACAAAGATGAATATTTAGTAGACCCTCTTCAGATATCGCCATCAAATTTTCACAATTTGTTGATTTATAAAAGCATTCACGCTCAATTACTTACGTTAAATTCTACATCTTTTTTTTATTATTACGTTTATTGTAATAAGCTTATCCTCTCTTCTCTGACCATATTCCAAAATAAAAATATCAAATTATCAAAACTGATTAAAATATCTATCTCAATCTTGTGGCAATTTCCCTTTCAAATCATATCAAGGGTATATCATATCCTCTACAACCTAAAAATTCAGTGCAATACAGTTGATCATATTTCTCCTTTGATAGGTGTGATTTGTGCAACCAATTAGTTGATCTATAGCTAACTTCAAATTCTTCATTGCCTAGATGAAGTTGTAGGTGTCACATGAAAATGGAGAAAAATTGAGACTACTAGTCTTGAAGAAAGCTAGAGCAAGAACCCCATAGATGCCTTGGCCATTAGCTATTTAAAAGACTCTACGAAGTCCACAAATTGAACCAAGGAAGGATTCACCTTCCCCCTTGTCCTGCTCTTCATCAAAAGAAATAAATAAATAAATCTACTCTTAATGTTGAAAACAATCCACATACACACGACATAGTAAAGCTAGCAATCAAGAAGCTTCCCATCTCTTTCCAACCCTACTCCCCCTCCAACTATTCTTTTAAACATGATTTTGATAAATCTCACCTCACTATTAATCTAATTTCTCCCTTTATCTTTGAATACAAACAAATTAAAAATTTTAAAGACAAAAATTAGGGATAAAATCGCTTTTTAAAGACTAAATATATTTATTGCCAAAAGTGTCACTATTATATTTTTGACAACAAAATTTAGACATTAATGATCAATTATTTTCTTTAAGGAATCAAAATTTTTCTTAAAAAAAAAAAAAAAAAAACTTTTTTAGGAGAAATTAGTGACATTTAAAAAAAATTGTCGCTAAATACCTTGTTTTTTTTTTTCTATTTGAGATAATATGTCAGCAACTATCCTTGCGATGACAGAAATTAGTTCAAATATTTTTTATATCAAAATTTTTACATTTAAAAATAAAAAATTTAATCTCTAAAATTCTTATATATTTAAATTGTAATGGAACAAATCTATGGGAGAAATGGACTCAATGGAGACTTGACCTACCTCTCGTATCATGTTATATTTATTGAAAATAATCAAAAATCATTTTATAATGGGTGGAGTAATTTTAGATTTTACGAACAAATAATTTTAGTGATTCAGAGAAGCAACTTGAAAAAAGTCTTTAATGATTTATATTTATTTTGTCAAAGTTTTGTTTCTATATAAGTAACGCTGGGATTGTTTGACGTAATTCTATCTAAATCATTTCGTGTGTCCTTATGTTACTTAAATTATTTCGCTTGTCCTTATGTGTGTAATTTTGTTGTTGTTGATTTTTCTTCTAGTTGATGTTGTTGAGAAACATATTGCAACAAATAAAAAAAATCTATGGTGCAAGAGATAAAAAAGATCTGTTCAAACAGCTCTGAACAA
The DNA here is from genome assembly GCA_025200525.1 of Camellia lanceoleosa. Classification (NCBI taxonomy): domain Eukaryota; kingdom Viridiplantae; phylum Streptophyta; class Magnoliopsida; order Ericales; family Theaceae; genus Camellia; species Camellia lanceoleosa. The sequence goes on along the minus strand of JANUSC010000340.1, from coordinate 230,775 downwards.
ATAAAAAATCAACAAATAAAATTCAAAGTAAAAAATTGTACAAATAATAAAATTTGAAATGTATAGATTTAAATGACAAGTAAAAAAATAGATAATAAAATTTGGATAGATAGATTTAATTAGGAAGAAAAAATTGAAAAGATAAAGGAATTTCACATTTCAACATATAGATAAGTTAAAAATGAGAATTTTGAGATATATATATATATAACAGAGATGTAAAAATTCAATTAATCATGGACAGTGGTAAATTTCAATAGATAGTAAAATTTTAAATAGATAAGGGAAAAAAATTAAACAGATAGTTAAAAAAATTGAACAAATAGAAAAAAATTTGAATAGATAGATATAAATTTAAACAAAGAGTAAAAAAAAGTCAACAGATAAATTAAAGGGTAAAATTGAAAATAAGATGTCCTCCAAAACTAATAAAAGGATTTCTCACTAAACTATTTTACAAATAATGGACCTCCCATCAACAACAAATGTCTATTGGATTTAAACTCTTATACCCTCCTTAACTTAGACTTTTCAATAATTTTCTAATTTAAATAAGTTAAAAAAAAATTAATTATCTAGAAATTAGAAAAAAAAAATGCTTTTGACTTTTACTTCCTCATTATAATAAGTTGTACCAAACAACCCATTATTATTACACAAATAAATAAATTAACGTCAATAGTTTCAACGTACAATTATTCAAATTGATAGGTTTTTGTTTTAGATGGGAAGTTTTTGTTTTAGATGGGAAAAGCGAAGGCAAAGATGCAAAAAGACTAGACAATATCAATAGTTTAAACGTACAATTATTCAAATTGATAGTTGAAAGATTAAAACAAGAAAAATTTGATAGTTTCGGTGGGACAAGGTGAATATTTTCCTCAAATTCATCACTTTTTCTACGAGGAGAAGAAGGGCACGTAGCAAATTATTCACCACTAGTACCTCTATAATAAGGGCCAACTTGTCAAGGGACTTTCTTCAACCTGTGTGTGAGTGAGTGAGTGTTCTCTATTTTCGTTTGAGAGTTGGAAGTCTTACTTGGGGGTGTGTGTAAAAATGGATCTTGGTGGTAAGATGGAGGGTGAAGTAGAGATCAAGTGTGATGCTGATGAACTTTTCCAAATTTGTTCAGGTAAAAAAGCACATACAGTACCAAACTTGAGCCCTGATATAGTATCCAAACTAGACTTACATGAAGGAGAATGAGGAGATCATGGATCCATCAAGGTCTGGACTTTTGTTTCAGGTATGTTCAGTAAACCTCTGTTTATTCGGACAGAAAATATTTTTCTTTACAGAATTTTTTTTTTCAAAAAATATTATTTCATAAAAAATGTTTTCTTATATTTAGTTGCGTTAATCGAAAGTACTGTATTAATTGTTGTACTAGTGATGATGGTAGTGGTGGCACCAGGTGGAGGTGTTGGGGTGGTGACGATAGTGGTGTGACAATAGTGGTGACATCGGTGGTAGTGGCAAGTGGTGGTGATGGTGGTGGTGGCAAATGACGACGGTGATGGTGGTCATAATTGTGGTGGTGATTAGTAATGTGGTGATATTGATAAAACATTAGTTCGAAAAACATTTTTCACTAATAAAAATATTTTACATTAAAATAGGCTATTTTTCGCCTCTTATTTTTGTTGTACCAAATGACACCGCTCTATTAAAATGTTTTCCAAAGTGGACAATATTTTTCACCACCTACTAGAAAATATTTTTCACTGCTAGAACCTAGTCTTGTTCCAATTACTTTCTCTCCTGCACAAAGTAAAAAAAGGGAAATTGTTTAAGAAAAAACTGCCAAAACATGGAGAGTATAAATTGTTTTGTGGTGGGGTGTAAGTGAATTTATACGGGTGTAACTCCATGTTTGTGTAAATTATTCTTTTTGTTTCACTGTAAAGTAATTTCCCCAAGTAAAAATGAGGAGAATTTTTTTTTTATGCTGGGAGGGTACCATTTGGTATTGCCAACATTTCGAAATGGCCCACCCCGTGTATATCATCTATATATAAAATTAGATCGATCCGATAATTATAGTTTGTTCAATTTATCGAATTTGTTACCAAAAAAATATGAATGATTTATTTTCAAAAACACTTTTTGTTAATTTTTTTAAAGACACATACGATAAATTGAATAAATTACGAGTATTTGATTGACTTAATTTTTTGGATAAAGGATATATACAAAGGATCTTATAAAATAAATAATTCGGATCATAGAAACAAACCCGTGATAGGCCTCACAAGGAACAACAAATGTGGTCTAAATTTATCAACACTGTACACTTAAATGAATTTGGATCAGATACTAGTCTAAATAGCAGTTATAAGTACCTAAAATTTCTAAATTTAAAAGAAAAAAAAAGGGAGTAAAATCCAATTGGTGAAATATAGTAGTCATCTCCATGGATTTATGGTTCTCATCGATAATTTAAAATTGTTGAATTTTCTCAAGTTACTCATGGCAAGCGGAGTAAACAGAATCCTTGACATTACTCAAATTGAAACATATGCCAAGAGATGATATTATAGATGTATAATATACAGTCTGCCACAGATGTATAATATAACAAAGTTTTAGATGATGTTATAGATCATTTTGTACATAACATCATATATTTGCTTTTATAGACTACAGAATTCGTAAGATGACTGAAGTTGAAAATATCATAGTTAAGATTTCAATAAGTAATAACTTAATGTTCAGTGGTTCGTTTTGGATATATTTTTTTAATTCATGTATTTTTTCAATATCTATCCATCCAAAATTGCCAAAGACGATTTCGAGTGCTTACGTTTTGAAAAAATGTTGTTTCATTGTTTTGAGATTTTAAGATATTTTAAAATATTTTAGTACAAAATACACACGCAATTTATTTCTCGTTGAGTAAAATATATATACAAAAATTAAGATGATTGAATATCGTGATCTATATATCACATTCAGATATAAAAAATGTATGGCTACTCTTAAAATTATAATTGTTGTCTATCTTTTTGAAACAAATGTAATTAAAATATATAATTGTCAATATCTGGTCATCTTAATTTTTTCTTTGAATATTCGACTCAATTTAAAGAACTTGTTAGAACATTAAATTTATCTATAAATACCTTTTGTTAGTTGAAAATGCACTAACAAAAGTATAAGGAACAATATAAAAAGTGTTAGAATATTGAATTTGTAATTTGACTGGATAAAATATTTATCAACTATAATATAAAAACCTATTGAAACATTGAATTTGTAATTCAACTGGGTAAAATGCAAATGAAATACAATACAAAAAGTCCTTTGAAGTGGTTTTAAGTATTTTTTTCTTTCAATGAATAATTATTACCTATTTATAAAAAAATAAAAAATGCCTTAAATATGTACTGAATCTTTTAATATATAGAAGGGCACTTCAATTTCTAAATAGAAGCAACAGTGAACCTACATTATACATCACTCAAAATTCACGAACAACGGAAAGATATTATTAATCTACAATTGTTTTTCAAATTCTTGTTGCCAACGAAGCAAAAGAAGAAAAAAAAAAGAAAAGAAAATAATGAGCGTAGCCCAGAAGGGCCCAGCCCATGGCCATGAAGGCCCCACCCACTTATGTCCTAAGCCTCATAGATAGTCGCATGGTTAAAGGCCAATAGCGATGAGAAGCCGATACCGACCAAGTCCAGTAACGTTTAGACATCTGTTAGATAGTGTGACACCTTAAATATTTAATCAATATCACAACTCACCATAATTATTGATAAGAATAATAATAATACTAATAATCCGTAAAGTAAAATAAAATAATTAATTTTATGATAATAAACGATAAAGTGTAATTTAATTTACATTAGGAACACCGTAGAATTAAGCACCAAAAAAAAAAATAATAATAATAAATAAATAAATGAAAGAAAAAGAAAATTAGTGATCCAATGTTGGCCCAGCAATTTCTTAGTAGTGTTGGCCTGCAATGCCCTAGGTAGTGTTGGCCCAAGTATATCTATTTGACAACAATCTATGCTTATCCTGAAGATTCAAATCTATATTTAATAATTTCCTTAGTAGTGTTGGCCTAAGCAATGCCCTAGGTAGTGTTGGCCCAAGTATATCTATTTGACAACAATCTATGCTTATCCTGAAGATTCAAATCTATATTTAATATTCAAATCTATTACCAAAACGATGGCAGTTCATAGAGGCTACGTGTCACCCAAACTATGCTCACAGGTAGTATAAAAGGAAGAAGGGTGTTTGTGAACAAATGAAGGAAAACCAACAGAGAAAGGGGATCAAAATATCGAAGGCAAGAAGGATTTTGATAGTAGAAAGAAATAGTGAGGTATTAATTTTAAGGTGAGTTATATTATACTTTGAATCACCATAATATATTTTATGTATGTTTTGGGTTATCATAAATTATTTTACTTAATCTATGGTTTAAAATTATATTAATATTTTGATTTCTAATTATTTTCTAAACTCTATTTGCTTAAATTGAAACCCATTGATATGTTTGTTTAAATTTTAGAAGTTATTTGATAATGGTTTTATAAACAATTATGTTTTGTAAGAACCACCACAGAGTCCCATACCTTAGGATTTAAATAACTATTGGCCTCTGCTTGGCCACTTTGTGGTCCTCTGTTTGTCATGGATCCATTGACTTCTGTTCTGACTGTCTCTCTAGTGACCCCCGTTCTTTTCTACTCAGTACCGTGGTTATAGTATTTTTTTTATATAATTTTGGTTTTTCACTTTCTCCCACCTCGAATAATTTGTTTAATCAAATTAAGTTATTCTAACTAATTATCCATGGTTATTTTGTGTTCCTTATACTCTTGGCATAATATTTCACTCTGTCAGGTGCTTATAGTCAAGTATTCTTTCAGTGACAAGATGTAAGGAAGACCAGAACCTCATGTAGTGGAACCCGCATAAGAATTTATTTTTTACTAAGGGCCGATCATTGATAATAAAATAATAAAAGCACTATAGATGTATTTTCTTTTATCAAAATAGTAGAATGAAGTAAATTTTCTATTTCATTATTTGTTTTTCCATCACTCGATCCACTGCTATGTAATTTGTTGCTTAGAATTATTTTGTAAGTTGAGATTCCAAATTTTTAAGCCCTCGGGGTTGGGTGACAAATGTGGTATCGAGCAATGGTTTTAACAAAAAATATATATGTATACATATACACTTAGAACTATATAACCTGCGACGTTAATCCTTTTATGTAAAATCTCACGTTTATTCTGGTGATGTAGGGATGTCTGAGATTAACCTTGATGAGGCATTTTGGGAGAAGCTTGGGGCTATTAATTTGGAAGATATTTTAGCAAAGCATCCTGTCCCTACCTCACCTGAAGGATGGGGAGACTCGGAGGATATAACTAGGAGATCGTGATCCGTGCCTTGCCCAACCGATGGGTCGACCAATATATGTATAGACCGACTTTCACCGATGTACCATACTTATTGTGGAGGCAGAGCTCGCCTATAACGCCATGACGATTTCTGACCCACTCATGTCTTCACTTTGCCCTGTGCTATGACCTTCCCTACTACATCGCTGGCCCCAAATTTTGTGACAAGAAAGAGAAATGTGTATCCCGAGGACTATATCTTTACCAATGTCCCTAACTCGTTGGAGATTATTAATATTCAAAATGTTGACTTTAGTAATGACTTGTCATATACACTCGGCTGGATTGTTGATCAAGTATTTTTGGGATACATACAGTCCGTCCTCATTTTCATAGTCCAAGCAACGTGGATGTGTTTTGGTGTGCTGCAGTTAGGATAGGAATTTGAGCTTTTTATGCAATACTATTTTCCGTGGTTGTTTGACCCGTTTGACCCACTACTCTAGAATTGGTAGAAGAAAACTTTTTGTAAGCTAACCATGATGAGTTCTGATCCCTCTTTTGTTTTTTGTATCACAGAGATGAGATACTAACACAATTTTTTGATTTTTTTGGAATAACGATGTAATATTATATTTGTAAAAATAGCAAAGTTGGTATTTTAGATATGTAATATATATGCTGCAATATGAATGTAATGTCTTGTTTATTACTTTGTAGAATGGCCAATAATGGTAACGGAAGCGAGTCATCAGTCAGTGGCATTGAGTCGATGGAAAGAATCATGGAAAGAGCGGTTACTAGCTTTTTGCAAGCCTTGCAGACTAACATCAACAATGGGATGCCGGAACAATGAGAGGAGCCGTTACTATAAAAGCAGCCTGTGATCTCGCAACCTACCACATTTACTGGCGGTCCAGACCCAATGGTAGCGGATGCTTGGGTTAAAGACATGGAAAAGATTTTTCGTGCTTTACTTTGCACCGAAAGACAGAAGGTAACTTTCGCCACTTTCACTTTCAAAGATAATGCACATGAATGGTGGCTTCTTACTCTCAAGAAAGAAGAAATTACAACTTGGGCAAGATTCTTGGAAGTATTTTATGAAAAATACTTCCCAGATTCATTACGAAATGTAGGCCTTAATTCATATATCTAAAGCAAGGAACCATGACGGGGCTTAATACGAGAACAAGTTTACACAACTCGCCGATTTGGTAACCTATGTCCAATGGCGGTTACATAGGAACTAGGGGGTCACGTTCCCTTGGATTTTTTATTTATTTATTTATTTTTACATATGTATATAAATAAAATTTTAAACAAAAATAATAATTAGAATAAAATATCAAGGGCATTTTTAATTATTGAAAATGAAGTGACTACAACAAATTATATTTTTATGTATGAAAATTTTGTGAAAAAACTTCAAAATAAAGGTAATATCCTTCATTATTGATATGCAAATGTAATTAATCTCACTATATATATGTAAAAATTACTAGAGTGTTAGTTATATTTACATGTGGAGTTCACCCTTTATATGTTGTTTTGCTATTGGTTGTTGATATCATATATCAATAATGACGTGATATCACTATTATATGAAATTTTTACTCAAATTTTATAAAAATTTGATTTATCTTACCATTATATAATTTATTTTACGACTTAATATATGACTTTTTACATTGTCCACGATACACCGCTATTACGCAATACTTTTTTTTAATATTTTACCGGGTTAATTGTAAAATTTTATGTGAAATACTTTTGTAACAATTTATTTAATTTTTGTACTTAATATTAATTCAAAAATTATTATTATCTTCTTATTGTTGGTTATGAGAAAAAAAAAAAGAAGTCAGAATTAATAAGTGTCCTCCCGATTTAATTTTTCGCTCCGCTTAACGCCTATGTCATCCCCACCAAAGCTCGAAAAGCAAAAAAAATTTGAAGAATTGGATGTTGAAATCAAAGGTAGGCTTGAGATTTTGAAACTGCCAACCTATGCAGAAGTGGTAGATCGAGCGTACATTGCAGAAAAAAGGGATTAAAGACACGCGATCCGAGGAACTAAGCCAGAAGAAGCGATTTTGGAAAAGAGATAACAAAAGATCCAATTTTGCACCTCCTAGGAGGGTAAATACGAGTGCAACCAGTTCAAGCAATCAAGGTCCCACTAACCCCCGAGATGGCACCATTCCAACTTGCCCCACGGAAGGGCTCATTAGGGACGACGCCATCGAGACAAAGAAGCATGCTTTAAATGCGGTCAAGTTGGCCACTTGTCGAGGGATCGCCCAAAGTCGATCCTTCACCAAATTTCTCCGCTCACCAAAACCCAAGACCTGGAGGAGAGAGGAAGGACCAAAAAAGCCAAGGAAGGGCTTTTGCCTTGGTACCTGGAAAACTAGAAGTTACTGAAAACGTTATGTCAGGTATACTTTCTGTTTATGGTCATTTAGCTCACGTTCTCATTGACTCTAGGTCAACTTATTCTTTCGTTGCACCATACTTTACTGCTAAGTTGGCATCAATACCCGAACTCTTAGGATATATATTTTCTATATCTTTTTCTTTTGGTAAGTCTGCCTATAGTACTGAGGTGTATAGATCATGTACTATATCCTTAAAAGGTAAAACCTTATACGTAGAGTTGATTCCCCTCCGCATTGGGAACTTTGATGTAATCTTAGGGATGAATTGGTTGGTTGCCAACCACGCCTTTATTGATTGTAAAGCCAAAAAGGTCTCTATCAGGTTACCAAACCAACCCGAGCTTGTCTTTGATGGGACTGAAGTTTCCAACCCTCCTCAGATATTATATCCTCATGACAAATTTAACAACTTCTAAGAAAGGGTTGTTGTAGTTATATCTGTTATGTGATCGATAAATAAAAAGAGGCCCCCACCGTTGATGCAATCCCCGTGGTTCGAGAATACTCGGATGTCTTTCCCGAAGATCTACCTGGTACCCCAGTTGACCGGGAAATCAAATTCACCATTGACACTTAACCTGGTTCCCAACCAATATCAAAAGTCCCTTACCACATGCCAATGACGAAATTAAAAGAACTAAAGACTCAATTCCAAGAACTCCTGGACAAAGGTTTCATTCAACCTAGTACCTTACCCAGAGAAGCTCTAGTATTGTTTGTGAAGAAAAAGGATAGCACGATGAGGTTATGCATAGATTACTGGGAGCTAAACAAGGTCACCATCAAGAATTGGTACCCTCTGCCATAAATCAATGACTTGTTCGATCAACTTCAAGGCACTCAAGTATTCTCCAAAATCAACTTGCGTTCTGGCTATTATTAGCTAAAAGTCAAAACGAAAGCATTGAAAACATCGCCTTTAGAACCCACATGCACTACAAGTTACTTGTCATACCTTTTGGCGTCACAAATGCTCCAGCAGCTTTCATGGACCTTATGAACCGAGTGTTCAAATCCTATCTTGATGAGTTTGTCATCATCTTCATTGACGACATTCTCATATACTCCAAGTCACCAGAGGCCCATGAGCAGCACTTGCGAACAATTCTCCAAACACTACGTGATCACAAACTTTATACAAAGTTGAAGAAATATGAATTCTGGATCACTAGTGTACACTTCCTCGGTCACGTCATTAATAAAGATGGTATCTCGGTTGACCCTTAAAAAGTTACAGCAATCATGGACTGGCTACGACCTACTAATGTGTCAGAAATAAGAAGCTTTTGGGTCTAGCTGGTTATTACCGACGCTTCGTGCAAGATTTCTCGAAAATAGCATCACCTTTGACCTAGCTAACCCAGAAGAACACACCCTTTGAATAGACTGATAAACAGGAGCATTGTTTCCAAGAGTTGAAAAGTCAACTTGTGTCAGCTCCTATACTAGCACTCCCTATATGAACAGACAAGTTCATAATTTATAGTGATACCTCATACGATGGTTTGGGTTGCGTTCTTATGCAAAACGAAAAATTCATTGCTTATGCCTCGCCATAACTAAAGACTCACGAGAAGAACTACTCAACTCATGATCTAGAATTAGCTACGGTGATCTTCGCCCTCAAGATCTGCATCATTATCTCTACTTGCAACCTACTAGATTTAGACTAATCATAAGAGTCTTAAATATCTCACAAAAAGGAACCAATATAAGGCAACGACAATGGCTAGAATTTATGAAAGACTATGACGTAGAGATCTATCACTATCCAGGCAAAGCTAACGTGGTGGCAGACGCACTAAGCCGAAAAATGACCAAAAGTTTGGCATGTATCATCGTTTCCCACAAGGTCAATGGACTGCTCGCCAATATAACCGTGGAACCCACTTTGATTGAAGAAATTAAAGCACACCAATGTGAAGATAAACTTTTAAAAAAAAAGTACGAGGAGCAACGGAGTACGCCCGATCCTAATTTCACTTTAAGCAATAGGATGCTAAAATTTCGGAATTGAATCTGTGTACCTGACATTCTGGAACTCAAGAAGAAAATATTAGTGAAAGCTTATAGCTCGAGATTTACAGTTCACCCTGGCAACATAAAGATGTACCAAGATCTGAAGGAACACTACTGGTGGACAGAAATAAAAAAAGACATAGTAAGCCATGTCTCTAAATGTCTGCATTGTCAGCCTGTTAAATCATAATATGAAAGACTTGTATTTAACATCGAAACCACTTTATTTCGAGTAGAAATTGAAGCACATTACTATGGACTTCATGGTCGGGCTACCACAGTCAGTTTCGAAGAATGATGTGATATGGGTTATAATAGACCGATTGACGAAGTCGGCGCATTTTTTGCCAATTAAAATCATGTACTCCTTTAATAAGTTTGCCACTTTATACATCAAGGAAATTATTCGTTTGCATGGCACCTCAGTTTCAATCGTGTTTGACCGAGACCCGCATCGTGTCTCACTTTTAGAACAAATTGCAGGAGGCTTTGGGGACTACACTAAAGTTTAGCACTGCTTATTATCCACAAATTGATAGGCAATCCGAAAGAACAATCCAGACGTTGGAAGACATATTACGTGTATACATATTAGACCTCAAAGGTAACTGGGATGAGCACCTACCTTTAGTGGAATTCGCCTATAACAATAGTTATCAGGCAAACATTGGAATGACACCGTACAAAGCTCTGTATGAAAGGAGATGTCGACCACCTCTATGCTAGATGGAAGTCGGGGACAGGAAACTGTTAGGCTCCAAGATCGTGCAAATCACAAGTGATAAAATCCAACTTATCCAGTAGCGAATTAACACTGCCCAGAGCTGAAAGAAAAGTTATGCAGATACACAGAGATGGGACTTGGAATTTCAAGTAGGGGATCATGTGTTCCTCAAGACCTCACCGACAAGAGGAGTTATCCGATTTGGAAAGCAAGGAAAGTTAAACCCATATTATATTGAGCCATTTGAGATACTGGAAAGGATTAGTTCTGTAGCATATCGCCTTGCATTACCACCTGAACTATCCAACGTCCATAATGTGTTTCACGTTTCGATGCTCCGTTGGTACCTCCGAGATCCATAACATGTCATCAACTATGAGAACTTGGAAGTTTAAGAGGACCTCTCTTATGAAGAGCAACCAGTGCAGATTCTCGATCGTCGTGATCAAGTTCTCCGAAACAAGACCATACCACTGGTAAAAGTCTTATGGTGAAATCATCGTATCGAAGAAGCTACATGGGAAACGGAAGAGTCAAATGTAAGTCAAATACCCACACCTTTTCGACAACCAAGGTACGTCAAGTTTGGAAACAAACTTCTATTTAGGATGGGAGAAATGTGACACCCTAAATATTTAATTAATACCATAACCTACCATGATTAATAATAATAATAATAATCTGTAAAGTAAAATAAAATAATTAATTTTATGATGATTGGCGATAAAGTGTAATTTAATTTACATTAGGAACATTGTAGAATTAAGCACCAAAAAAAATAAAAATAAAAAATAATAATAATAATAATAATAATAATAAAATTAGTGATCCAATGTTGGCCCAAGCAATTCCCTTAATAGTGTTGGCCCAAGCAATGCCCTTAGTAGTGTTAGCCCAAGTATAATATATATTTGACAGCAATCTATACTTATCTTGAAGATCAAATCTATGTTTAAGATTCAAATCTATTAGCACAATGATGGCAGTCCATAGAGAGGCTACATGTCACCCAAACTATGCTCAGCAAGTAGTATAAAAGAAGGAAGGGTGTTTGTGAACAAATGAAGGAAAACCAGCAAAGAAATGGGACAAAAATACTGGAAGGCAAGAAGGGTTTTGATAGTAGAAAGAAATAGTGAGATATTAATTTTAAGATGAGTTATATTATACATTGAGTCACCATAATATATTTTACGTATGTTTTGGGTTATCATAAATTATTTTACGCAAACTATCATTTAAAATTATATTAATATTTTGATTTCGTTAATTATTTTCTGAACTCTACTTGCTTAAATTGAAACCCATGGATATGCTTGTTTAAATTTTAGAAGTTATTTGACAATGGTTTTATAAACAATTATATTTTGTAAGTACCACCACAGGAGTCTCATACTTTGGGGGACTTAAATAACTATTGGCATTTGTTTAGCCACTTTGTGGTCCTCTGTTTGTTATAGATCCATTGACCTTTGTTCTGACTGTCACTCCAGTGACCTCTTTTCTATTCTGTTCTATACCGTAGTTATGGTTATTTATTTACAAAATTTTTGTATTTCAGTTTCTGCCACCTTAAATAATTTGTTTATTCAAATTAAGTTATTCTAACTAACTATCCATGGTTATTTTGTGTTCCTTATACTCCTGACATAATATTTATCACTCTATTGTGTGCTTATAGCTATTACCCCTTTTAGGTGACGACATGTAAGGAAGACCCATAACCTCATGTAGTGGAACGCATATAAGAATTTGATGTTGATCCATTATTTTATTTTATTTTCTTTCCTTTTCTTCATTTTGTTTTTTTTACTGAGGGCTAGTCATTGGATAATAAAATAATAAAAGCCCTATAGATGTATTTTCTTTTATCAAAATAGTAGAATGAAGTACATTTTTTGTTTCATTATTTGTTTTTCCACCACTTTGCATTCATTTATGCCATGTAATTTTTTAATCTTAGAGTTATTTTGTAAGTTGCGATTCTAGCCCTAAGCCCCTAGGGTTGGGTCGTGATAGATAAGGAGTTAGCTATGTGACAAACATAAATCTTGCAGAGTTATTGAGCCCACACATCAGGCATTAAATGAGGTTGTCATAACATTAAATGCAGCAAAACCTCTCACACCAGAGTATGCAAAATCATCGTGCCTGATAACAACTAGGCTATAGACTTTCGGTTAATGAGATAGTTCGGAATAGACAAGAAAATGATTAGTAAGGTATAAGGAAGCTTCAAGCACGTTTGGTAACGGTAATGTTCTCCTCAACCCTCAACTTTCACTACTTTTTTTTGACCACTTTTTGTCTAATCAATCATCGGAGAGTCCACGGAGAAACCACTCTAGTCTTGGTACCTCTTCACCGGATCTTTGCAAAGCGTCAAGAAGGCGAAGACCAACAGACTCATGGAGCACGTGGATCAGTTCAACCCATCCCTAGCTAATATTTTGGCATTATCAAAAAATGTTATATCCAAGTCCTTATAGATAGCTACTTTAAGCTGTAAGTTACAATTCGAAGATGTTGATAGGATTAGAAATAATGCAAATCCATTAATCAGCTTCAGTTGGAGGAAAAGATTGTTCTTCTTTATCAAGAATGGGCCCTGCCAAAATCAAATGAAGTGTCATTAAACAAATATGAAAATATACAATAATATTTTATGTCGTGTGGGAGAAAAACATCTCTTAAGCATTTACACAAACATATCGTGAACAAAGTCCATACAAGCAAAAGAAAATTTCAAGTTTATTACAACATTCAAGAAATTATAAGCAAAAATTATGATTGATACCTGGAGAAATTACTAGTTGTCACAGTGGTGCTGCTAGTGGCAACATAAAACACAGTGGTGGTCTAGACGATGACAGTGTGATGGTGGTGGCTAGGGCTAGTGGTCCAAGGCGGTGTTAGCAACGGTGCCAGCAATGGCCTTTAGAGGTGCTATGAGTGATGATGGTGGTGATTGGAGTCTGTGGTCACCAAAGCGGTCATGGTTTGCAATGGTACCAGCAATGGCCTTCGGTGGTGCTATGAGTGATGAACAATTTGAAGTGAGAGAAATAACGAATAGGAGAGAGGAAAATGTTTAGATCTATGTTGGTTATATTTCAAATTTAAAACAAGTTTTAACTCTTAAAATTTAGATTTGAAGCGGGAATTTGAAATTTTATTGAAAGCTGAATTCATCTTTCAACAGTAACGTTAACGTTGTTAACATTCATTCTTTTTTTCGATACAGCGAAAAGAAGCGCTGTTAACATTCATTTAAGCAAGTGATTTGCGTCATTCAAGATTGCTTATATGGGAGTTCACTTACATTAAGCTTTTGTGATATTTTATGACTGGCCTGGAGCACCACTTAGGATGGAAAATGTGGTGCTCTAGGAATACTAAATAATTTTCCTGATTAAGATGGGTTAAGCTCTAAATATTTTGCGATGAGCTTTTTTTCCTCCTAAAACCTATTGTTAGTAATAATTACAAATAAAACACTAGAAAATACAAATAATAAAAATTACAATAATTATTAAAAGAGCTGAGGCGCGGGAAATTCGCTCTCTTTAAGGAGATTCAAGCCCTCTCGGTTAGACATAGCTTCACATTGGTGCAGCAGAAAAAGCCTTGACTTGTTCCCCCCAGGATACTATAGCCTGACTAAGTCGTATGGTTCACCAATACTACATAATTGGTTGAACCCAAAACTTCATCACATACACCATTTATTTCTTTGTCTGATAATTTCACACAGAAATAATAAAATAACAAAACACTTCTTTTTTTCTCATACTCAAGATAAGAGGTTAGCTCAATTTATAGGAGAGGAAAACTTGGTGGGCAAGAAAAAGGTTTTCTTGGAAGAAAGGAAACTTGGTGAGCAAGAAAAGGGTTTTCTTGGAGGAGAGGAAACTTGGTGAGCAAGAAACTTGGAGGAAAAGAAAAGATAACTTGGAGGGAAATAAACTTTTCTTAGAGGCAAAGAAAGGTAACTTGGAGAATAAGTTACTTGGAGCCTAAGCACACAATATAATCTATAACACATTATAATATTAAAATATTTGCTAACATTCCTCTACCTATCTTAATATTATAGGTAACAAAATATGAGATTATTAGGCAAATAAGGATATAATGCATCATGGTAGGTGTATTCTGCATTTGAACCTCTATTAGTGAAACAATAATATTTACTCTAGAGCCAATAGTATGCTCAGCATTGAACTATGACTACTTAAGGGAAATGCATAATTATTGCACACACATATTATTCCAGGCGTTCATATAAGTTTTAATAGTCAGCACATTACGGCCTTGTGCGATCCTAGGATTCATGAATGTGTTTGAGAATTAGCCCAAATCTCACAGGTAGCGGCCCTATTACCACACTCGCACAGGTGAATTCTGTCAATGGTGCTCTTGTAACTACGACACCCCACTCAATAAGAGTTACAAAAATTCATTAAGAGTTTTTTTAATAACTCAACCTCTAGAACGTTATAAGATAAATGCACTTACATAATTAGGATGGGTAAAAATTAATTTAGTGCATTTCTCACGGCCATCATATGATCATTCTTCTCATTGAACCTAGTTACAGAATCTCTGGTCCCTGGGTTGAGTATCCTCATACATGGCTCCTACTATATTCAATGGGCTTTAACCTTATCCTCTTCGATGTATTCCAGATTCATCTCTTGCTAAGGCCTTAGTTAATGGATCTGCAAGATTATCACCAAATTTAATATAATCCACATTTATGATGCCATTATTCATATAAGATCTCACAATACTTTGTTTTCTTCTGATAGGTTTGGATTTACCGTTATAATAACATTATTAACTCGACTAATTGTTAAGGTGCTATCACAATGAATCAATATAGGTGGAATCGATTTTTCCCAACAAGAGATTCCATTTAACAAATCTCTCAATCAATTTGCTTTTTCACTAGCTATAGCTAAAGCAATAAGCTCAGCCTCCATTGTTGAATTAGCAATAATGGTTCATTTTTTCGATTTCCAACTTATAGCACCAGCTCCCAATATAAATAAGTAACTAGTGGTTGATAATGAATCACCTGACAAGGTATTCCAATCTGCATCACTATCACCTTCAAGTACTGCATGGTACTTATTATAAAATAAGCCATATTTTACGGAACCAGATAAATATTTCATAGCCCGCTCAATGGCTAGCAGTGATCACTGCCAGGCTTGCTAGTAAAACTGCTAAGTATTCCAATTGTATAGGCAATGTCAGGTTTAGTACAGTCAGTCGCATAACGCAGGCTACCAATCATACTAGCATATTCTTTTTGATTAATTACATCCTCATCATTTTCAATAGGAAATAAACGCACATGAGGATCAAAAGGAGTAAGAACATGCTTGTACTTTTAAAATTATATTTTTTCAAAATTTTCTCAACATAATACGACTGATCAAGAAATATACTATCATAAGTTTTGGTAATTTTCATTCCCAAAATATAATTAGCCTCACCAATATTTTTCATATCAAAATAGCTACTAAGCATATTTTTAGTTTCCACGATGATATGCAAATTAGAGCCAAATATAAGTAAATCATCCACATAGAGGCTAATAATAACATGTGAATTTTCTTCAGATTTATAGTAAATACATTTATCACATTCATTAGTTTTATAGTCATTCTCAATCATGCAAGAATCAAATTTCTTATGCCATTGTTTAGGGACCCCGTTTTAAGCCATATAGAGATTTAACTAGCTTGCGCACTTTGCTTTCTTGACCGAGTTACACAAAACCCTTAAGTTGATTTATATAGATTTCTTCACCCAAGTCTCTATTTAAAAAGGCTGTTTTAACATCTCTTTGATGAATTTTTAGATCATGAATTGCAACCACTACAATTAATAATCTAATGGATGTAACTCTAATAATTGGAGAAAATGTATAAAAAATGTCAAGATTTGCTTGTCGTTTAAAACCTTTTGCAACAAGCTTTACTTTATATTTCTCAATAGTTCCATAAGGTTTAAGTTTTTTCCTCAAAACCCATTTACAACCAATAGTTTTACAACCTGGCGGTAAATCTACTAATACCTAAGTTTTATTGAATAATAATAATTCCATCTCATCATTTACAGTCCCGTTCCAAAAAACAGAGTCAGAAGATGCCAAAGTTTTTTGTAAAGTTAATGGAGTTTCCTCTACATTAAAAACATGATAATCAGGGCCAAAATCTTTTTCTAATCTGGCTCTTTTACTCCTAGGTTCAAAACTACAGTGTCTTGGTTTTGTAAAAGAGGAATAGAGGAACCGGTTTCAGATAAAATATTTTCTTGATAATTTTGACCCTCACCATTTTTAGATTTAAAAGAAAAATTTTTATCATGAAAAATTGCGTCACTTGATTCAAAAATTATTTTGTTTTCAATATCAAAAAATCTATAGGCTGTACTATTTGTTGCATATCCAAGAAAAGCACAAGTGGCAGCTTTCACACTTAATTTAGGTCTTTTAGGGTCCACAAGTTTAACAAAAGTTAGACAACCCCAAACCCTCAAATATCCCAAAATTGGCTTTTGCCCTTTCTATAACTCAAAAGGTATAATTTTTGTTTTTTTATATAGTACTTTGTTCATAACATAACATGCAGTTAAAATTGCTTCTCCCCACAAATTTGAAGGAGCACCTGCTTCAATTAGCATAGCATTTGTTAAGTCAGTTAAAGTTCTATTTTTCCTTTTTGCTACACCATTAGATGCAGGTGAATATGGTGGAGTAGTTTCATGGATAATTCCCAAAGACTGAGCAAATGAGTTGAATCCAAAAGATTCATACTCCCAGCCTCTATCACTTCTATATCTTTTAATCTTTTTACCGAATTGATTTTCAATTTCAAGAAATAATTCTTTAAATTTTTCAAAAGCATCACTACATTTTTCAACAGGTATACATAAGTGTATTTTGAAAAATCATCAATAAAAGTGATAAAATATCTATTCCACTACGTGCTAAAATTCCTTCAAATACACATAAATTAGTGTGAATTAATTCTAGCAATTTAGTATTTCTCACTATACTTTTATGAGGCCTTTTAGTTATTTTTGCTTGACTGCAAACTTCACATTTCTCAAAGTTATTTGTTAGTGTAGGAATTAATCCTAAGCTACTTATGACTCCTACATATCGGCTATTAATATAATATAGACGAGCATGCCAAAAATTCATAGAAGACAACATGTAAACAGAAACACGCGTTCTCTTATTCTCAACATTTAATTTAAACATTCCATCACATGCATATCCTTTTTCCACAAATATGTTTTTTTTAGTGATTTCATATTGGTCAGATTCAACAGTCTGCTTGAAACCAGCTTTGTTGAACAAATAACTCAACATCAAATTTTTCCTCATGAATGGTGTGTACAACACATCTTTTAAAACAAGCACACGTTCAGAGGTAAATTTCAGCTCAACATCCCCACACCTGAGCACCTTTTTTAAACTAGAGTCACCAAGCTTAACAGTCCTCTCTTCATTAAAAAGATTAAAATCTTTGAACTAATCTTTATCATAACAGACACGCCTATTGGCACTAGAGTCTACCCACCACCCTTCCACAGATTGAACCATAAGAATATCTGTAATCACGGCCACAAATGGTTCCTCAGTGACATTAGCCTCACACAAAATATGTCACATTTGTCAGATCTTATGAAGGAGGTTCTTGGTTTCATTTCTTTTGCCTTTCTGGTAATTTTTATTTTGTGGCCTTCCAATATTTTTCTAAATTTTCTTAACTGGCTTCAAGTGACTATTTTTATGAAATTGACCTTTAGGTAAAGTATTTCGAAAAGTTAAATTTACCTTTGCAGTGGAATGCTCTTGTGTCATAAACGCATCTTGTCTTCGTGCTTCTTCCTCCATCCGAATCTGTGTGATTAGAGTCTCCAAAAACGTCTCTTTTTGCTTGTGATGCATTGACTTTTGAAACTCCCTTCAAGATAATGGTAGTTTATCAATAATACCTGCCACAACAAGGTTGTTTCCAATTTTGATTCCTTCATATCTAACTTCAGCCACTAGCATTTGAAAATCTTGAACTTGCTCCACTACTGAATTTCCATCTATCATTTGATAACGGAAAAAATGGCTTGCAGCATATTTTTTAGCGTATGTCTCTTTAGTATCATATTTATTCTGTAAGGCTTTCCAGATTATCTTGGCAGTAGTGTAAGTAGTATCATAATAATCATAAAATTGATCTGAAAAGACAATTCAAAAGATAATACCGACATTTATACTCATCTGTGTTATATTTCTCAATTTTTTTAAGAAGAGCGGCATACTTCTCGTCGGTCTTCTCTTCAGTGGGGACTTTGTTCGGATTTTCTCGGTCAGGATATATGCCACCTTGAGGAGAGTGAGGTAGAAAAGCAACTTACCTTTCCATCTTTTGAAATGGGCTCCCTTGAACCGGAAGGGCTTGTTGAGATTGCCGGTATTCTCATTGGGCTTCTTAAATACTAGCTCCATGAATTTTATTGTTTGAATCTCTTAAAATTGTTAGTGATAATTACAAATAAAACGCCAGAAAATGCAAATAATAAAAATTACAATAACTATTGAGAGGGCTGAGGTGCGGAAAATTCGTTCTCTTTAAAGAGATTCAAACACTCTGTGGTTAGACATAGCCTCACATTGGTGCAGTAGAAAAAATCTTAACTTGTCCCCCCAGGATACAACAGCCCGACTAAGTCGTATGGTTCACCAATACTACATAATTGGTTGAACCCAAAGTTTCATCATTTACACCCTTTATTTCTTTGCATGATAATCTCACACAAGAATAATAAAATAACAAAACACTTCTTATTTTTTTCTCATACTTAAGATAAGAGGTTAGCTCAATTTATAGGAAATGAAAACTTGGTGGGTGAGAAAAAGGTTTTCTTGGAAGAGAGGAAACTTGGTGAGCAAGAAAAGGGTTTTCTTGGAGGAGAGGAAACTTGGTGGGCAAGAAACTTGGGGGAAAAGAAAAGATAAGTTTGAGGGAAATAGAGTTTTCTTAGAGGTAAAGAAAGGTAGTTTGGAGAACAAATTGCTTAGAGCCCAAGCACACAATATAATCTATAACACATTATAATATTAAAATATCTGCTAACACTTATAAATAAATCCTTCTAGAAATCAACTGGTTTGTTCTTTCTCAAGAGTATTTTAATGATCAAGTGAGTGCTTGAAGAAGAAGATAGCCACAGAATAAGTAAGGCTGTTCAAAAATCTGTTTAAACCGATAATTTGGACCAAACCGTACGGTTTGGTTCGGTTCTATTAAAAACCAGTTTGGTTTCGGTTCAAGAAATATTGAGAACCGTAAAAACGGTTCGGTTAATGGATTTTATGAAAAATCACAATTCGAATCAAATCGAACTGAACCGAATCGAATTTTAAAAGATATAGATATATATATATATAATATTTAATAAACAGTAACAGTCCTTCAATCATGCGTAAGTGTTATTTAATTAGATATATATATATATAATATTCAATATTATCATATCAAGCTTTATTTTTATTAATTGATTTTCTTGTAGTTTTAATGATATTAGGATAATATAGATATTTAATGTAAAGTAATGCCTTAATATTATTAGTTTTTATCATGAGTTAAATGTAATCAGTTTGAGTAATTATTTTGCTAATATTAATAATTTATTATTGTAAATAGAAATTTTTAGAATAGTGAACCAAACCACAACCAATCGTTATTTTAGTTTGGTTACGGTGTTTTATAAGTGTAATGGTTTGGTCTGATTTTTAAAATCACAGAATCATTAAGATCATGTGGTTCTTAGATTTTTTTTTTTTTTTTTAAATTGAACCAATTTGAATCATGCACAACCCTAAAAATAAGAGAGAGGTAAAAGCAAACAAACAAATCAATAAACAAAATTTTTAAATTTGAGAGTTTTGATCATTTTTATTTGTGTATATTTATCTCTCACAGGCCTATTTTGGGAAGATGATAAAAGTGACTTTTGACTTTTAACCAAACTTTTGGCTTTTTAGACAAATGATTTGGAAAGTTGGTAAAAAGTGGCTTTTGGCTTTTTTGATTAATATTTGTTTATGATATTAAATCATAATAAAATGACCAAATTACTCCCATTTAGTTTAAAATATTTACAACTTCACCCATGTAACATATTTTAACCCATGAGGGGTAGAATTGTAATTTTACCATTGACTAAAAACCAACTTCCCAAATGAAAAAAAAAAAAAAAAAAAAGTTAACTTTTAACTTTTGTTACAAACCAAAAAAAAGGCTAAAAACCAACTTTCCAAAACAAGCCGCAGTAACAATCCACGTAAAGAGAATAATTTTTTAGTCTGCTGACCAATTTGAAAATGTCACGTGTATATCGTTATAATAAGGCATGTATATATATTTTTTTGGTTACAGGAAAATCCTTCTTACCCTCCCGCAGGTTCAAGGCAGCGCCCCTTGCAGAGATCACCAAGGTGTCCTGTTAGCCGTTCCGAGCGAGGATACTATAACTTGGGAACTTGCCCCGACCTTCCAAGACAAGTTCTGCTTAAGTCAAGACTCACACAGCGGGGGAGCATTGAACCCACACAAAGTGCTGACTAGACAACTTAAGGTCCAACCTCCTAACCAATAGTGCTTTGCCCAGGAGATTGGCCCAAGAGGGGAATTGAACTTGTGACATTGGAACTTAAACCCCAAGGCCTTACCACAATGCCACAACCTCTTGGGTTATGAGGCATATTTATTAAGCCCAGAAGATAGGTTTTCCCTAATTTGTGTTAGTTGCAAGTAGAGCGAACCACTCTACAGAACACCAAGTACATATGATGTGATATACCCCTAGTCAAATTAGCTTTCCTGATGGTGTGTTTGATTGAAAAATTTAGAGTTGTTTGGGGTATCCTAAATAAGTGTATCTTTTGTCTTTTTAGATTAAAAGTTGAGGAAAAAAATATGAATGTTTGGATTAACTTTTTGACTTTTTATGAAAAAATGTGTATTAAAAAATTATATAAATAAGTGTATAGGAGAATAAAGTAATGGTATAGGCCATACGGTTGGAAGCAGCGCTGCAGAGGGTGGGTAGGAGATTGATTCTCTACCTTTCGGGCATAAATTGGTCGGTTCTGTTCGGCCCATGAGGGCCCACCACAGGTCTCGTTTTACTAATCGAAACCGTTCAATATGTAAAACTCGTCGAGTACTATATGCTTGTAAAAAATCACGTTGATTGGATATCGATAGCTATCTAATCGTGTTAGTTTTTTTTTGTTAACTATTAATTATAATACTATTCATTTTTATACAAAACTGATTTGATTATATATTTAGCGATATCTGATAGACGTGATTTTTTATAAACATATAGTTATAGACAAGCTCTAAATATTGAACGGTTCAGATTACAAAAACAGGACCCATGGTGGGCTCCCACGAGCCCAGCTCTACCATCTAATTTAATGAATATTTTACTCTTTTTTTTTTCCAGTCACTGACTGGCCCATCACGTCAGTACCTTTTTTAATTGTATTTTTTTTTATTTGTATTATTATGTGGATATTATTTTTTTAATATTTTTTTTAGTGAATAGTGTTGACTTTTTGAGTAACTTTTTTACTTTTTGACTTTTATAGTGTATGCCAAACCAAGCCTTAATGTGAGAAATAAAAAAAAGAAAAGGAAATGTAATTTTATTTTTTTGTTTAATTATAATAGGAAATATATAAGAAAAGAAAGTGTGAGGGAGATAACAATTTTATTTTTTGTCTTTTGATTCACTTATGTTTTGTTGTGTCTGATTAGAAGATTTCAGTAGAAATTTAGAAAATAAAATGGAAAAGGTAAGTAAAATATGAATAAAATAGATTTCCATATCATCTAGTTTCACATCTCTTCCCTTTCTTTTTTCAAATCCATCTCTAAATCTCCTAATCAAACACAAAGTTAGGTTCTTTTATTTTTTCATTTCTTAACTCAACCAAACATAGCTGCAAATTTGAATCTTATCATTTTCTATAATAATATTAGAAAAATCTATAAGATAAATTCAATTAAACTAAAGGTTGTCAAACGAGATCTAAGTCTAACGATCAGTAAATTATGGACTTGGGCACTTATAGACCTAGACCTGAACTTTATTGTGGACTAAAAATTTGTTCTTTATCTATTTTAATGTAAGTTCTAATAAGTAAACTTATTGTTCAATATGTTCTATGATAATTGATGACGTTTTTTTATCAAATATTATTTAAAAAAATCACTAATTGTTAATTTTCAAGGACAGTTTAAAAATTGTTATAAAAATGTCACTAATTATAAATTTGAGCGACATTTTAAAAAATTTTAGATATAATTTTAGAAATTTATCACAGAAAAAGTCACTAATTGTAAATTTTAGTAACAATTTATAAAAATTGTAACAAAAAAAAGTTACTAAATTTTTAGCAACATATATAAAAAATCGTTACAAAAAATTATTTTTAATGACTTATTTTACTAGAACTTATTTTTAATAAGATTTGATAGGATTTAAATCCAAATATTGGAATCTATTGACAATTTATCTTAAGTTTTAGTTTAAACACATTATTGTGTATTTAATTTTATTAAAAAGAGGATACATAAACAACACTGGCCGGATAAATTTAAGAGAAAAATATAGATATTTTGAAAAAATAATTACAAATTTATTAAAAAAGTTAAAATTAAAATTCAGTTGGCCTAATTCTTTTTCTAATTTTTTTCTCTAATTAAAATATAGATATTTTCTCTATTTTTATTTATTTTTGGTTCAAGATACTTTCCCTAAATTCAATTGGACTACCTGCCTATGCTATTAAAAAGGGGGCTTGGAAGGCTGCTGCCATCAAGCGCAGGAGTCATTATTGTGCTGTTAATGATGTTTTTTTTTACGGGGTGCAACTCAGGCAGGTTGAGAGCTTCTTTAAATCTAATTTAAATTGTGTTAAAATTTGCTCAGGCGCTAATTGTAGAAAAAAGATTTGTAGCTCGAATCCCGTCCTCTCTGAATCCCCCGAAAGTCCAAAATGACGTCGTTTTGGGCTTTCATTTTTTTTTTTTTTTTTCTTCTTCCTTTTTTCTTCCTCCATGTCGAGTCTGCAAGCTCGGAGGGAGAGGGAGAGGAAGAGAAAGAGAAAGAGAGAAGGAAGAAGAGGGTCATGACTGCTCTGGCCGTCGCAGCCTGCCGCCGTCACTTGCGCCACCTGTCCACCGCCTGCCTCCCCCTCCACCTCCCTCCTCTCCTCCTCCCCTCCTCCTTCCTCCCTTCCTCCTCCTCCTCCTCCTCCTCTCCCTCTCCTCCTCCTCTTCTTTCTTCTTCTTCTCAAAAAAAAAAAAAAAAAATTAAAACGACGTCAAACGACGTCATTTTCGATTCGGGGGATTCGGGGGGCCTCCATTCGAGCTACAAATCGCGGTTGCTAATTGTAACCCAAAATTGCCTGATTAAGGGTTATTTTGAGAAGATGGTAAAAAGTGATATTTTAACTTTTAATTAAATTTTTAGTTTTTTTAGACAAATAATTTGAAAAGTTGGTAAAAAGTGACTTTTGACTTTTTTGATTAATGTTTGTTTATGATGTCAAATCATAATAAAATGACCAAACTACCCCCATTTATTTAAAATATTTACAACTTCACTTATGTAACACATTTTGATCTATGAGAGGTAAAATTATAATTTCGCCGTTGGCTAAAAACCAACTTCCCAAATGATAAAAAAGACAAAAGCCAACTTTTGGCTTTTGCTACTAACCCAAAAAAGTGGCTAAAAACCATGTTGCCAAAATAGGCCTAAGTCCTAGGCGAAGGTTACTGAATTGCTTGAATTATAAATTAATTTCATTTTTTTTCAACTATATTATTAAATTTTAAACTTTGACTCTATTTATATTTCTTAATAGAAAATTATTAATACCATTAAAACAAATAATTTATATAATGTAAGAGAAATATTGCTATAGTAGTCTTTACAATTTATGAGTGAAAAAAAAAAAAAAAAGATTTTATGCTATTTGTATATATAATATATATTCAATATGATTTAATAATCTAAATTATTTTAATATCATGTAATGACTAATAATTTATATATATATATTTAATATTTTTTTATATCTACATATGTATAATTCGGATTTTGGGTTGATCGGATTGTTTGATATCTTTGCCTAAGCCTGCCCAAATTTAATTCGGTACTGAATTTGAAAATATCTTATTCAAGTCCTACAAAAAATCGGGCTGGGTTCGAATTGTTCGGGTTAAGCCCGTTCAAGTTGCACCCCTAATTTTTTTATGCTCTTAACGATTTGAATTGTTTATTTTTAAAAAAATATTAAATAAAATATATTTGTAAAAGTTTAAGTTAATCTAATATTGATATCACTTTTGTCAAGATATATTCATATCTAAAATATTGGAAGATAAATTTAATTGTAAGTATAAATTTTGGTCATATTTGTCATAACTTAAAAAAATCAAAAAGCCACTATTCTATTTAAGTTACATAATCTCTCTACCACATTACTTCAAACTCAATTCATACCTAACTTACATTTCATAAAAATCAAAAAATATACTTATTTAGATTATCTCAAACAAACTCTTAACTACAAATATGATTTGATAATAAGAATATTGATATTCAATTAATTTAAAATTTTACAACATATTTTATTCAATATCTTCTTAAAAAAAAAAAAACGAGTCACATGATGCAACAGTATGCCGAATCTCTTAAAAGCTGCTTTGCCTCCCCATCAGAAATACACGGTCTTTAGGATGCATGAATTAATCCTGAAAAATGAGTAGAAGCATTCATTAGTGTCACTGCTAATAATATGGTAATAGGTCTCATATACTGTCACAATGTTGTCGTGTCTGTTGTTGTTGTTGTTGTTTTTTTTTTTTTTTTTTTTTTTAAGTGAATGTCACATCATGAATAGTTACTTTAGAGCACTACTTTTAGTGGTCTCTAGCATTGTCTTTTAAAAATTTTATTAAAATTTTTATTAAATATCTCATATGAATGTAAATTTTATGTAAATTTTACACTCATATAAAATATTTGATAAAAATTTTAATAAAATTTTCAAAATTCCTAATATTATCCATTTAAAATTTTCGATGTTCTTAACATGAGCCTTACCATAAGAAAGTAACAAATAATTTTTAACTTTCTTATTTGTAGGGGAAACGTAAGAATAGAAAGAAAATTAATTATGATATTTCAAAAAAGTTAATTTCTATTTATATGAACATAATTAAGTTCTCTTGCTTTCATAAGACACCATTTTTTTTTATAACCACTACTACACAGGCCTATTTTGAAAAATTTGTTAAAAATTGATTTTTTACTTTTTTTTTCTATAAAAAATATGCAAAAAATAAAATAAAATAGAGAGGTGATGTGAGTTAAAAAAAATTAAAAAGTCAATAAGCAAACTTTTAACCTTATTCTCAAAATAGGCCATAGTGTGATAAAATAAAATATAATAAAATAAAAACTATCCTATACTGTTGTTCTTTTTTCTTTTTTTTTTTTTGTTTATTTTGTCAAACTAGTCCAAAATATGGTGAGAATCCTACCAACATTTAAAATTTTTATTTAGAATTTATTTTTTAAAAATTATAAATTAGTTTGACAAAAATAAATATAAATATATATTTGAATTTTTAAATATTAATTTATGTTTAAAAAAATTGTATAAAATTAGTGTTTGATAAAAAAAATTTAAATTTCACCAAACTAATTTTTTTTTTTTTTTTGGAAAAACATATTCAAAAAACTCAATCAATAAATATAGATCTATATATACCTTTGAAACATGTCCAATATACAATTTGATAAAATATACATGAAGTATAAGTTAGTACCAATGAGAAATAGGTCTAAATTGAAAATAATATAAAACATTAAATTTAAGGGAGGTGAAGAGGTATATAAAAAGAATAATGTTATATGCACCAATTAGTATACTAACTAGTGTACCAATTGATGATGTGGCATAATTTAAAAAGTTCTTGGTATATGTAATATAATTAATGAGTAGGGTCAATAATAATATCATAACTAGTGTTGGTACACTAGTTAGTACACTAATTAATGCATATAACACTATCGACATAAAAATTGGTTTTGTTAACAAGTGTTCCTAAGATACAAATAAATGACAAAAAATTTTAAGAGCAGAAGACACTTTTCACTAAATTTAATGTACTTTTCTTAAAAATAATACACTTTTTAACATATTTGTATATGCTAATTGGTGTATATAACATTATTCATTTACATATTTTAAAGACACATTATATACACTTCCCAACATTAAGGCCCCGTTTGTTTTGGAGTTAAATAGATAGGAGTGGACTGGCCAAGTTTGGAAAGTTTAGAATAAGTGTACTTTTTGACTTTTCTTGTATTATGTGTAGAAAAAGTAGAGAGGAGATGTTGATTGATGTGACCCAAAAAAGATAAAAAGATGAAATAAGTGCACTTATATTGGAATGCCAAACTTGGGAGGGGATTGTTTGTTTTGTGTTTGTTTGTAGAGCTGGGGAGGGGATTAGGATGGAGGAAGTGATATAGGTGGAGGTTGTAAGGGGGATTGAAATGGAGGAGGTGGAGATGGTATTAGAAAAATAGTGAAGAGACTAGAAATTTTTTTATTTTTTATATATTGGGAATTTTTTTTTATAAATATTGATGTTTAATTTTTTATATTTTTTTATTTGTTTTATTATTTTATATAAAAATAATTTAAAAATTCCTACACTAACAACTATCATCAAAATAAACACAATTTTACTAATCCCCTCACTAACAATTCTCGCACTATAAATTCTCTCCATTCTATCTTTGAAAACAAACGGGGCCTAAATAATACATAAGGACATTTGTTAGCGTTTGCCTATAAAAATAAGGGAGGAGAACGATAATTTTAATAAAACAAAAAATCAATTCTTTCAATTTTACATAAGAATTAGACCAGTGAATTCTTACATTGTGGGAATTCACTTTAATAATTCTATTTGCTCATCTAATTAAAATAATATTTGTAATTTTTTTTTATAGTGTGGAGTATTTACCTAAAATTTATTCTCTTCTTTAATCCTTGTAACTAAAATTCTAGACCTTAATATTTTGGGGCACTTTTGGATAATATATATATATATATATATTAGAATTTTAAGTTGGACTTTGAATAATAAGTTTTTCTCTATTGATCCTATTGATAAAAAAAAAAATTTCAACACTTTTTATTAGAAAAATACTTGAGCCCTCTAAAATATTACCTCTAAACTTGCCCCTCAAATTATTCTTGAAAAACTTTTGTGCCACATAAATTTTTTCTCTCTCTATCCCAGAGCTTCTCTCTCTAACCCTTTTTGCTTCTAGGGTTTTCGTTTCTGAGCGCCGTTGGAGGTGGGGGAGGAGGGCTCCGACCTCCGGCCGCATCTCTCTTCCTCTCTACTCCTTTCTTCTTCAATTCCCTCTGCCATTTCTGGTCAATAAGCCTTGAAAGCTTTGCTTTCCATCTTCTCCCTCCTTGTGAGGTGTTTTTTCCCTTTTCGGTGGACTTAGTATGGTTTTCTTCACTCCTCCTTCCCTCTGCCTTACCCTAGCCGAAGCCTTCACTAGATCCGTCATCTCTATCCTCTTAGCTTCACGCCGGCGTCGTCACCACCACATCGACACCATATCTACCTCCTCTTGTCGAATCTATTGTCTCGCCATCTAGCCTCCTGGTTCTCCTTTTCCAACCCATTTGGTGTAGATTTGCTACAGATCTGCTACCGATCCGGTCTACGGTTGAGTTTTTGGCTTTTTTTTTTTTTTTCTTTTAGTTTGGTTTTGTATTAGGAATCCATTTGTGCGTAGTGTTGCTTACCCACTTTGTGGATGTATTCTATGATCTATTCTCGGCATGCTCTACGGCCGTTTGTTGGCCTCTGCTTGCAGTACGAGCACAAGCACTGTTTGTGTAGCTGGGCATTCTTCATAGATTTACTCCTGTATTTTCTTTGATTTTTCTTCTTACCTTTGATGGTGTAAGTTAATTTTGGATGGATTCCTATCCTTGTAGGTGCTGTTGAGCTATTTTAATGGATATTACTCTTTTGATTAAAAAAAAAAAAAATTACCCCTCAATGACATAGGCTGACGTATGTCAATTGTTAATCCGTTCAAGAATCAATACTTAAAACCCAATCCCTAGAGGTGACATTTTAAAGGTTTTTAGTATTTACTTGTGTGATGAAATATCTTTATTCAAAGATAAAAATTAAAATTAAAAAAAAAAATTGAGTTGCTTGATAATGAGTGTATTTTTCATTTTTTATTTTATTTTTGGTATTAATCTTCAATTTCAGAGGCCTTCGAAAAAAGTGG
Organism: Camellia lanceoleosa; assembly: GCA_025200525.1. Classification (NCBI taxonomy): domain Eukaryota; kingdom Viridiplantae; phylum Streptophyta; class Magnoliopsida; order Ericales; family Theaceae; genus Camellia; species Camellia lanceoleosa. Next base: position 201,757 of record JANUSC010000340.1, on the reverse strand, counting down.
TTATTTTGGTTGGATGTTGGCATAAGATTTTTATTTTTATTTTTGTGGTTGGGCTTTTAATTTTTTTTAATATTAGACTTTTAAAGAAAAAAAAAAAAAGAATTTAGGGCCTCTTCCAAAATAGGGCCTAGAGCCATTGCTTGAATGGCCCAGGCCATGAGTCGGCCCTGCCTACTACCCTAGTTTCTTCTTTAGAAAAATTGTAAATCAGTATATATTTTCAAAAATAATTTTAAATTAGTGATAAATTTTATTAATTTTAATAATTAAAATTATATATATATATATATATATTTTATGAATTTGTAAATATTTTACAGTTATCACCGATTTGTAATTTTCTTTACGTCTTTTATGTTTTGTACATGCACCTTCTACATTTAACAGGTAATTGATTTATGGCCCCATTCCACTCAACACCATCAGTTTAATTTATCAAAAAATATATTAACGCCAGAATCTTGATCCAATGGTTAGATTTGTGTATTGTATGATGTTGATTATTATAAATATTTATTTAATGGAATCTCTTGTACTAAATAATTATTCTTTTTGTTCTTAAATTTAGTTTCTGAGTTAGTGAGTCTATCAAATGCCTTATTTTGATGATGTAAATCCTTAATTTTGCAACTTTTATATGTAGATTAATCATTACCAAAATTCATGTTCATTCAATAATGGTAATCATTTAATTTAATCACATTTATTTTCAAAAAAAATTGTACAAATTGTTTTTTTTTTAAAAAAAATTGGATTAATTTAATTTTTTTTATAAATATTTATAAATAACAAATTATAAAATTAATGATTTAAATTACGGAAAGTGGATCTAGTCCATTAATGACCGAAGACAAATCAAATCAAACATTTGGAGATATGCCTGGCCCAACTCCGCTTAGTTTTCCTTTGGCATCTCAATCTTGGATTAATAGTCATAAAATAATAAAATAAATTAAAAAATTAATAAGATAAAATATTATATTTAAATTATAATTATTTATTTATTTTCTTATAAAAATTAAAAAATTTTAAAAATTCAACCGTAACAAAACTTTTTAACCCAAATTAAAATTGTTAAAAAATCAAAAAAAAAAAAAAAAAAAATTTACATCCCAACCCTTAATTGATTTGATTTATATAAATGTATTTCTTGATTGATATATATATATATATAAATGGATTTCTTGATTCCTGTCGTGATTCGCTTTGGATATTGTCGGATACAATAATTGTCATGAGCAAGAGAAATTACAGTTTGCTTAAGGGCAAATTCAAATGGTGCTTCTCCTTTGCAAATATGCTTTTTTGAGTAACTTTTTAATTATTTAGCTAAATTATAATATAAAAAAATTAGTATATTTAAAATAATTTTTGGGTTTTAAAAAAAAAATACAAAAAGTAGAGAAAAAAAAATTTAACTTTTTCATATGGATTATTGGTTTTTTGATTTTTTTTAATGAGTTTTTAATTTTTAAACTAAAAAGTGATGTTACCAAACAAGACCTTAACATGTATTTTATTAATTAAAATAGTGGATTTCACTATTTTTTTGTTTCTTATGTAGAAATAACATGACAATTATTATGATTTATATGGTGTGAAGTAATGTTCTTAAATCACTAAATAACTTCTTCATGAGAATGGTAAGGTTGACTTCTTTTTCTTAAAATCTATTTATTAATTAATTAATTAATTTAAATTATATTAATTATATATATATATATCTATATGTGTTTGTAACAAGTAAAAAATTAATTTATTTAACATTTTTCAAAGTAGGGCTGATAATATGAAATCGGTTTTGCTTCAGACCCCCAGTGACGTGGCGCACTGGGGTTGGCTGAAATTCAAAAAAAAAAAAAAAAAAAAAACAGTTTTTTTTTTTGGACCAATGGGAGGGCTAGGATCAGGACCCCCAGTGACCCCCACTGGGGGTCTGAGGCATTTTTCATATGAAATACATTAGATGTCATGTGATGTGATGTGATGTGACTTTATATTATATGAATTGAAATTGGATAAGTACTATATATATATATATATATTGTAATATTTATGAATTTGATTATTATAAATATTACAATTCAATTTTATGGGAGTAATTAAAAGAGAAAAATATCATTTTACTCTTTAAATTATTATTCAAAAAATAAATAAATTCAACTCTTAGATTTTCAATTATATCAATTTTAAATTTGAACAATTTAATTTTGGATCAATTTCACCTCTAGCTTCAGATACCGTCTATAATTAGATAGCACTTGCTGATGTAGCACCAATTTTATTTAAAATATCATTTAACCCCAAACTATTCCTAAAAAATCAATTATATGCCTAACATAGAAAAAAATAAAATTAAATGTTTAATAATAATTTTTTATCTAAATTATTTTAGTATTAATCCGGTTGAGTATTCTTGAGAGAGTAATTGCTAACTTTTAAGTTAAATTGTCATTCATTTGATGATACGACTAAGTATGTACTTATCTCGATTTTGTAGGCAAATCTCGACATATTCAATATAATTTTTCAAATGTCAAAAAAAATATGTTACTTTCATAATGAGCGTGGTCTAAATTTTTACGCACTCAACTTTGAAATTATTGTTACTCGATCAGTTTTATTGAAATTAATTGGGAGAATAAGTTAGCTACAATTGCTTACACGCACCCATATAGAGGGGGTGTTTGGGAAGCTGAGTTTGAGGCTAAAATAGCTTCAAACTAAAAAAAAGCCAAAAAGTCCCTAAACCAACACTTAAAAAAAAAAAAAAAAAAAAAAGCTGAAAACCGTGGGCTATCAATGACAGTTTAGGCAGAGCCTATCACTGTTACATTGACAAATTGTTCCATTATTGGTACATGACGATTTTGCCCCTTTACATCAATTTAAAAAAATGTGAGGTTAGGGATAAATTTGTCATTTTAACTTCAAATATCATTTCAATACATTTTTCAATATAACAACTCAAATAAAAATTCATCACATCTTCCCAAACACAAAGACTAAAATAGCTAAAAAATCAAAAAGCCTCTAAAATAGCCACTTCGCAAACACCCATAGAGTAGTCAAGAAATTTTCTGGTCAATTAGTTTATCTAGGATTGACTCAACATAATTTAAGATTTAAAGAGACAATTCTAAATGAGTATTTTTTACAAAGTATATTATTTAAAATATATTTTTTCATTTTTGACAAAAAAAATATTAATTAAAATTAAAATTTTAAATTTTTTATATTTGGGGTCTAATTGATTTTTGAGATATGGTTTGAGAGTAAAATAAAGTTTCAAGTGAAATTTAATACAACGTCAGTATATTTTGTCTAATTTTAGACGGCAACTGACAACAGGGTAAAACTAATCCAAAATTCAATAGTTTAGGTGTAAAATTGATATAATTGAAAGTATAAGGGTTGAATTGATTTGTGAGTGATAGTTTAGGGGGGCAAAATGATATTTTCTCTAACTTAAAAATTTTTAAATATTTAAAAACAATATATATATAATCAAATACCACATAAGATATAACCAAGTAGCTCTAGAATCATAATCAAAATAATGTGATTATCAACATCATAATAAATCATAACTCATATCACAATAAATCATAACTAATGATTACAAAAATAGTAACCAAAGATGCGTACTATATAATTTTCCATTGAAATTAGGTCTTTCTGTTTGTTTGCCAAATTAAATTCGATGAAGTTATCAATATAATGAAATTTAGTGAGAAGATTATTAATATTAGATTGGCATTGTAAGTCAAATTATGTTTGTTTATATAATGAAATTTTGAGTGCTTACATTTTGAAAAAAAATATCGTTCTACTGTTTTGAGATTTTAAGATATTTTAAAATATTTTAGCACAAAATACACAAAAAATTTATTTCTGCTCGTTGAGTAGAATATATATACAAAAAAATTAAGATAATCGAATACTAGGAGCTATATATCACATTCGTATTATAAAAAATGTATGACTATTCTTAAAATTATAATTGTTTTCTATCTTTTTAAAACAATTGTAATTAAAATTTATAGTTATCGATATCCGATCATCTTAATTTTTTGTATAAATATTCAACTTAATGAGTCTTAAAAAGTGATCAGCTTGGATTACCAAGATTGACCCTAAAATGGGCCTACCAAATGTTCTCCCAAGTCAACTTGAGAATCCAATCCCTATAATATTGAGATTGTCTATTAAAATAAAAAGAATTTATATCTTTATAGCACATAATTTGCTCTATCACTTATCAAAAAATGATAGTGGAAAAAATACAATTTTTTTCTCATCTAAATAAAAAACCACAATTTTTTTCTTCATCATTTTCACTCTACAAGCCAAACAGAGTGAGATATATTTAGCATATTTTTACAAGTATAGAAAGGTGTCGTCCATTAAATAAATTTTTTACAAGTATAGAAAGGTGTCGTCCAAGGAAAAAATGCTATATAAATAATTTTTTTTATATAATTTTATTTCTTACAAAATGATATGACGTGCATTAATAAATTCAATAATGTTTGGGAGTTTTAATTTTAGAGCTTTAATAAAGCTCTAATGGTAAATCCCACATGCTAATGTGATGTTTTGACTTTTTTTTTTTTGGTTTGGCACCTCACTAGAACTCATGTTAGAGCTGCCCATCACTCTCTTAATAAATTATTGATACTTGATATTGATCTATTGATGAAAGGAATAACTCTATTGGTCTCAGTTTGTAAGCTTCATTTATTGAAAGGGTAAAATGAACAAATATACTCTGGGGACTAAACGAATACTTAGGCCTCGTTTGAGAATATGTTATTTTAGTATTTTTTTGATTTTTTATGAAAAAATATACAGAAAAGTAGAGAGAGTGATGTGATAACTTATAGTGACTTTTTAAATTTTTGACTAAAGCACAAAGTTCTCAAACAAGGCCTTAATCCAATTTTAAAATAATTTTTTCACACCTATCTATTAGTTTGGGAATTAAAAGATTAAAATTTTTAAGTGTATTTTTTTATTTTTGATGGACTTATGTACATATCTGCAAAGCAGTTAGATTTGGAGACCAAATCAAAACATTTTCTATACATTGAAAATTAAATTTAAACAATTTAATTATTGGGGATCAAAATGATGTTGAATTCTATTATACATACTTTCATACCATATGTACTCTTATATCATTTTCTTTTTTTGTTATGACCAAATTTTTTTTTTAGTTATGACATTATTTTGAGATATTTGGTTATGATATATATATATATATATTTTGTATTTAGTAATGATACGAAAGTGATTTAGATTATTGTTTCAAAAATAATAAATTGACACAAACAATTTTTACATGGAAAAATCACAATTAGAATACCTTCAATTATGATTAAAAAACAACGGCGGAACACCACAAATCAGTCCACTATGAAAGTAAGAAAGAATACAAATTTACCAAAACAAATTACCCAAACACAATTAATTTGTCTTCAATAATCTGTATCTCTTTCACCACCGCCTTCGTCTCGGAATTGATCAGCTTTATGTTGAATCCACAACATTCATGTCGAACTAACGACTGCACACAACTTCTAACTCCTTCGAATTCTCCACGCTTAAATTTCTGGATTCCACCGAAGAAGAACACTCTTGAAGATGAACAATCAAACTCTTTGATGTATGCTTGTCAAACCATGAGTTGAATACTCAATCAAACATCAAAAAAACCTAGCAAAATAGCCCCAGAAGAAAACCCTAAAATCCACAAAGAAGATCTGGAAGTTGTGCCCTAGATTTGGAGCAACCTGTAGTTTTATAACTGTTGAAATTGCGAAGTCCGCTCGAGCGTAGGAATGGACGCTCGAGCAGGGACGCAGAAACGTGTGTTTCAAACTAGGATTCACGCTCGACCGTAGGAACTTACGCTTGAGCGTAAAATCACACCACACAGTATTCACTACAACAAAAAAGGCCTTTGGTGACAGACTAATTTTGTCTCCAAACACCAAATTTTTGACACCAAAGTGATCTATGACGAAAAAATTTTGTCATCACATTTGTCCCCTATACATTGTCGCTGAAAGTACCTGGTGACGAAAAATAGTTTCGTCGCCTTTGGTGACAAAATTTTTCATCTCCGAATGTTACATTTTTCGTCCTCTATAACATCAATTTCGTCACTAGAATTAAATAATATTTTATTTTAATTGTTTTGATAATGAAATATTTCATCACCAAATAGGTTTTAGTGACAAAATTTTTCCTCACCAATGATATAGATTAAAGTGACAAAAAAATTCGTCACTAAAATGAGCACAAAAGAAAAATTTTCAATGACAAAAAACATTTTGTCGCCAAATATTTCAATTTAGCGAAATATTTAAATATTCAAATGTGACAAAATTATTTGTCGTGTTGTTTGAAAACTAATAGCGACATTTTTTTTTCGTCGCTAATAATAATCAAAATTTTTTAAAATGGGGGTAATATTTCAATTTAAAAATTTTCTTTTCACTAAAATTCCCTACACATTTCAATAACCTGTTCAATAAAATATCTATTACAAATCAATACAAAAATTTGATAATTTTCATAAACACCACAATCAATTTCAAAGACAATATCCACAAAAATACAATATCAACTGCATGCAGATTACCAAATATGTCTCATAATATCCACAAAAAACATGTCTACTAATATCCACAGAAACACAATATCAACCGCATGCGAATTACCAAACACTTCTCCTAATATCCACAAAAAATATGTCTACTAAAATCCACAAAAATATAATATCAAGTGCGGATTATCAAACATGTCCTGTAATACCACAAAAATATAAAATTTACAACGCAACCAAAATACATGTAAGGTAATATGAACAAAAACACAAAATGAGCTAGCTTCTGCTCTCTAAATTACTAAACATGTTCATATCTAATCTCGAATTTGCAACAAAACAAAACACACAAAAAAGAAAAAAGAATGCAAGTTAGACAATTATAATCTTATCAATTAAATATACAATTTAACATTCATTTTTCGACTTAGTTTTCAAATCGGGAGTCCCGTGCAAGTTCCGTAAGTTTCCACAACTTACATTGGTCCCTCTTGAGGTGTTCCCCGGGCCTTCCCATGCCTGTTACATGATTTTGGCCCTTGATGGCCTGTTTAAAAGCTTAAGTGTTCGAAAAATGCATTTTTAGACTTAGTTTTCAAACCGGGAGTCCTGTGCTAGTTTCGTAAGTTTACACAAGTTACAATGGTCACTTCCAAGGTGTTTAAGGTGTTCCCTGGGCCTTCTCATGGTTGTTTAACGATTTTGGCTCCCTGATGGCCTATTTTCAAGCGTAAGTGTCGGAAAAGTATATTTTTGGACTTAGTTTTCAAACCGGGAGTTCTGTGCTAGTTCCGTAAGTTTCCACAACTTACATCGGTCCCTCCTGAAGTGTTTGAGGTGTTCTTTGGGCTTTCTCGTCACTGTTACACTATTTTGGCTCCTGATGGCCTATTTTCAAACTTAAGTGTTGGAAAAATGTATTTTTAGATTTAGTTTTCAAACCGAAAGTCTCGTGGTAGTTCTGTAAGTTTATACAAGTTACAATGGTCCCTTTCGAGGTGTTTGAGGTGTTCCCTGGGCTTTCTCCTAGTTGCTTCACGATTTTGGCTCCCGATGGCCTATTTTCAAGCTTAAGAGTTGGAAAAGTGCCTTTTTTTACTTCGTTTTCAAACCGGGAGTCCCGTGCTAGTTCTGTAAGTCTCCACAACTTATATTGGTCCCTCCTGAGGTGTTTGAGGTGTTTCACGGGCCTTCCCGTGCCGATTACACGATTTTTGCCTCCGATGGCCTTTACAAGCTTAAGTGTTGGAAAAATGTATTTTTGGACTTAGTTTTCAAACCAGGAGTCCCGTGCTGGTTCCGTAAGTTTACACAAGTTAAAATGTTCGTTTTTGAGGAGTTTGAGATGTTTCTCGGGCCTTTTCGTGGTTGTTTAACGATTTTGGCCCCCGATAGCCTATTTTTAAGCTTAAGTGTGAGAAAAGTGCATTTGTTGACTTAGTTTTTAAACTGGGAGTCCTGTGCTAGTTCCGTAAGTTTCGATAACTTATATTGATCCCTCTCGAAGTGTTTGAGGTATTCCTCGAGCTTTCTTGTGGTTGTTACATGATTTTAGCCCCCCGATAGCCTATTTTCAAGCTTAAATGTTAGAAAAGTGCATTTTTCAACTTAGTTTTCAAACCGGGAGTCCCGTGCTACTTTCATAAGCTTCAACAACTTACATTGGCCCCTTCCGAGGTGTTTGAGGTGTTCCCCAGGCCTTCTCGTGACTGTTTCACATTTTTGGCCCCCGATGGCTCATTTTTAAGCTTAAGTGTTAGAAAAGTGCATTTTTCGACTTAGTTTTCAAACTGGGAGTCTCGTGCTAGTTTCATAAGTTTCCACAACTTACATTGGTCCCTCCCGAGGTGTTTGAGGTGTTCCCCAGGCCTTCCTGTGGCTGTTACACGATTTTGGTCCCCGATGGCCTTTTCAAGGTTAAGTGTGAGAAAAGTACATTTTTTGACTTGGTTTTCAAACCAGAGTCCCCGTGCTAGTTTTGTAAGTTTTCATAACTTATAGTGGTCCCTCCCGAAGTGTTTGAGGTGTTCCCCGGGCTTTCTCGTGGCTGCTACATGATTTTGGTCCCGGATGACCTATTTTCAAGCTTAAGTATTAGAAAAGTGCATTTTTCGACTTAGTTTTTAAACCGAGAGTCCCATGCTACTTCCGTAAGCTTCAACAACTTACATTAGTCCATCCTGAGGTTTTTGAGGTGTTCCCCAGGACTTCTCGTGACTGTTTCACGATTTTGGCCCCCAGTGGCCTATTTTCAAGCTTAAGTATTAGAAAAGTGCATTTTTCAACTTAGTTTTCAAATCAGGAGTCCCTTGCTAGTTTCGTAAGTGCCCATAACTTACATTGGTCCCTCCCGAGATGTTTGAGGTGTTTTTGACTTAGTTTTCAAAGCGGGAGTCCCGTGCTCGTTTCATAGGTACCCACAACTTACATTGGTCCCTTCCGAGGTGTTTGAGGTGTTCCCCGAGCATTCTTGTGACTGTTGCACGATTTTGGCTCTCGATGGCCTATTTTAAAGCTTAAGTGTTAGAAAAGTACATTTTTTGACTTAGTTTTTAAACCAGGAGTCCTGTGCTAGTTACGTAAGTTTCCACAACTTATATTGGTCCTTCATGAGTTGTTTGATGTGTTTCCCGAGCCCTCTCGTGGCTGTTACATGATTTTGGCGTCCGATGGCATATTTTCAAGCTTAAGTGTGAGAAAAGTGCATTTTTGACTAAGTTTTAAACCAAGAGTTCTGTGCTAGTTCTAGAAGTTTTAACAACTTACATTGGCCCCTTTCGAGGTGTTTGAGGTGTTTCATGGGCCTTCTCGTGACTGTTACATGATTTTGGCCCCCGATAGCCTATTTTCAAGCTTTAGTGTGAGAAAAGTGCATTTTTTGACTTAGTTTTCAAACTGGGAGTCCCGTGCTAATTCCGTATGTTTCCAGAACTTACATTGGCCTCTCCCGAGGTGTTTGAGGTGTTCTCCGTGCCTTCTTGTGGTTATTACACGATTTTGGCCCCTAATAGCCTATTTTCAAGCTTAAGTGTGAGAAAAGTGTATTTTTTTGACTTAGTTTTCAAACCGGGAGTCCTGTGGTAGTTTCGTAAGTTTCCACAACTTAAATTGGTCCCTCTCGAGGTGTTTGAGGTGTTCCTCGGGCCTTCCTGTGGCTGTTACACGATTTTGGCCCCCAATGGCCATTTTCAAGTTTAAGTGTGAAAAAAGTATATTTTTTAACTTAGTTTTCAAACCGGGAGTCCCGTGCTAGTTCCGTAAGTTTCCACAACTTACATTCATCTCTCCCAAGGTGTTTGAGGTGTTCCCCAGGTCTTCTTGTGACTGCTACAAGATTTTGGCTCCCGATGGCCTATTTTCAAGCTTAAGTGTGAGAAAAGTGCCTTTTTTGACTTAGTTTTCAAACTGGGAGTCTCGGGCTAGTTTCGCAAGTTTTCACAACTTACATTGGTCCCTCCCGAGGTGTTTGAGGTGTTCCCTGGGCTATCTCGTGACTGTTACACGATTTTAGCCCCCGATTGCCTATTTTTAAGCTTAAGTGTGAGAAAAGTCCTTTTTGACTTAGTTTTTAAACTGGGAGTCCCGTGCTAGTTTCGTAAGTTTTCACAATTTACATTGGTCCCTCTTGAGGTGTTTGAGGTGTTCCCTGTGCCTTCTCATAACTGTTACATGATTTTGGCTCCCAATGGCCTATTTTCAAGCTTAAGTGTGAGAAAAGTGTCTTTTTTGACTTAGTTTTCAAACCGGGAGTCTCGTGCTAGTTCCGTAAATTTTTACAACTTACATTGGTCCGTCTCGAGGTGTTTGAGATGTTTCCTTAGCCTTCTCGTGATTGTTACACGATTTTGGCCCCTGATGGCCTATTTTCAAGTTTAAGTCTGAGAAAAGTGCCTTTTTTGACTTAGTTTTCAAATTGGGAGTCTCGTGCTAGTTCTGTATGTTTTCACAACTTAGATTGGTCCCTCCTGAAGTGTTTGAGGTGTTCCTTAGGCCTTCTCGTGACAGTTACACAATTTTGGCCCTCAATGGCCTATTTTCAAGCTTAAGCGTGAGAAAAGTGCATTTTTGACTTAGTTTTCAAACCGGGAGTCCCGTGCTATCTCCATAAGTTTCTAAAACTTACGTTGGTCCCTCTCAAGGTGTTTGAGGTGTTTCCCGAGCCTTCTTGTGACTGTTACACAATTTTGGCTCCCAATGGCCTATTTTCAAACTTAAGCGTGAGAAAAGTGCCTTTTTTGACTTAGTTTTCAAACCGGGACTGCTGTGCTAGTTTTGTAAGTTTTTACAACTTACATTGGTCCCTCTCGAGGTGTATGATATGTTCCCCAGGCCTTCTCGTGGCTGTTACACGATTTTGGCCCCCGATGGTCTATTTTCAAATTTAAGTGTTGGAAAAGTGCATTTTTCGACTTAGTTTTTAAACCGGGAGTCCTGTACTAGTTCCGTAAGTTTCCACAACTTACATTGGTTCCTCTTGAGGTGTTAGGGGTGTTCCTGGGCCTTCTCATGGCTTTTTCACGATTTTAGTCTCCAATGGCCTATTTTCAAACCTAAGTATTGGAAAAGTGTATTTTTGGACTTAGTTTGAAAAAGTGTATTTTTTTACATAGTTTTCAAACTGGGGGTCTCGTCCTATATCCATGCATATATTATTATGAATTATGAAGATGTATTAGATATTTAATTGGTTATGTTTCGTTTTCTTTTTTCTTTTTTCTTGATGTTGCATTTCCATTTAACATATCTGGGTTTTCAATAATGCTACAATAAATAAAACAATATACATGGGTTTTCAGTAGGTTCACTCGCAACCTCTACTAACCACCCATACAACAAATGTAACATAATTAGGTTTTTAGTAGGTTCACTCTTAACCTCTTAAGACCATTATGGGTTTTCTGTAGGCTCACCCTTAACCTCATCCATATGTGTGATTGTGTACATGCGTGTGTGTATATATATGTATATCAATGTGTATAAGATACCTGCTCGTCAATTCCTGTCGAAGGCCTTTGAGAAGAGTCACCTTAAGATCAAACTCGATTACAAGATGCACAAAACTTGAGGCCAAAACATTCAAATGAATCTTGTTGTGGAATATATGGCTTTCTAATTTAATTAGTATTATGTCGTTGTTGTTGTTATTATTTATTTATTTATTTATTATTACCATAGAATAAACCATTCACATCTTCGACATATAATAAATTTATTTAAAAAATATTTTTAACATGTTCCAAGCGTTTCATGTCATGTACATATTGAAAATTGTCTTGACAGCGTGTCGCATGTCCGTGTAGCTGCTAATTCTAACTCGTGATATGAGGTAAAGGATGCTACTTCTTTTGTTCAATTTTCTAACTCAATAAAAAGCATAAAGGTGATGTATTAGGTGAAATCAAGTTCATTATGCACTAAGTGATCATCATGGATGTAATCAATAATAAGTTAGGTGCTAAACCAGGATATTTTGGTTGGAGATTACAATTGAATCCCTAAAAGCTTTAATTCCTGACATCAACAGAACAGATGTCAGCATCAAAAAATAATTTTCAACCTCTGATATTCATAATCAATGGCTGCAACATTGCCAACCTTATTCTACAATTCTTCTTTCCATTACAGGAAAAATTACAAACAGGCAAATTGATGTTAAGGAGCTAGAGGAGATGATGGTGAGATGCTTACATTCTAGACATTGATTTTGCAAGCCTAGGAACATTTAAGTGGTACTATAAAATTTACCTACAGTGTAAATCCAGATAGATTTTATGACACTCACCTTTAAGTTCATAACCACCTGCCATGTAATATTCAGGTTGTCAAAACAAATGCAGAGAAATGAAGCATCTTATAAAAATCAAGACTGATGTTACATAAACAGCATGCAAGTGATCCAAATTCTTACCCATGAGAAAAGTGCAGAGAGACCAACACCAACTCTAATCCAAAATAGTGGAGACGTACTAGAAACACAACCAAAAGAGTATAAACGAGTATATCTATATAGATACTTAAAAACTTAGAAGTCCACATGGAATTCAAGCACCTAGTTAATAATGTAAACAATTGAAGCACAATAAATAAAAGACCAAAAGAAAAAATGATTATTACACATTTGATGGTAGGGTGTACGGTAAGTTGTGGGTTAACACCAACTTAAGAGTTTTCTTGGTTACTAGAAAAACATTCCCTCTAGCTTCTCTAGCATCAGATAAATGTAATATGTCAAAATAAGCAGAAAAAAAACTCATAGCAAGAATATAACAAAACAGTTCTGATTGACCTAAACAATAGATAAACAAGAATCATCTGCATAAAAGGAAAAAGATGAACCAAAGAAAGATGGACAATCATGTGAGCACTCTGTATATCATAATGGATCGATAAGAACAACTTCTTTGCTCTGTGGAACTGCCTTTGGCCCTAATTCGAGTTTGAATTTGCAAAATCATTTCAAATTGAGTCAAATCTGATGAATTTGAACATTATCTAAACCAATTTGAAGCCCTAGCAACCTGAATTGAACTAAATTCCCTTTAATTAAGTTCCATACTACGGCGAATTCATGTGTGAAAGGTGCAAACATGCTTCTTGAATTAGTTTTAAAGCTAAGTCGAATTGTTAACAACATTTTCAGAGAGAGGGAGAGAGAGAGAGAGAGAGCATACGGGTAGTAAGACTTGGAGAAGATGATGATGGAGTGGGACACTGCTGCCACTACCCCTACTCACCATCGCTACTTGCAGTCGCTCTACTCCACCTCACTGCTTTACACCGCTATAGTGAGTGAGAAAGAGGTAATTGACACTGAGTGAGCGCGCGAGAGTGAAAGAAAGAGACGCCGTTGAGAGAGAGAGAGAGAGAGAGAGAGAGAGAGAGAGAGAGAGAGAGAGAGAGAGATGAGGATTGAGAGAGATGCTATCCCGCTGACGCCGCTGCTGTTTCTCACGCTGCTGGAGAGAGAGAGAGAGATGAGAACGATTGAGAGACAGAGAGACAGACAGAGAGAAGAAAAAATGCGGGGGATTTTGGAGATAATTTGTTAGTTTTTTTTCTTCCTTTTCTTTTTCAGACGTGGCAAACGGGCAGTTGGAGGGGAGAGATTTTGGGGATAAATTTTTTTTTTTTCTTTCTATTTTCTTTTTCAGGCATGGCAAACGGGCATGTTTGAACGAGTCAAAATAGGTTTTGTATTAAAAATTTGTTTTAATTTTTGAAAATTATTTTTTGAGTTTTGAATTAGTATTTTTTATTTTTAATGAAATTTTTCAATATTTTAATCAATTTAAAAAATGATTAAAATATTAAAAAAGTTCACTAAAAATTAAAAAAATAAGGATTGAAACTTGAAAAATAGTTTTCAAAAACTGAAATCAAATGAAATTGATTCAACCTCACCCATTGAATAAAGGGATTTAAATGGGTTCGGTGGAGGTGGAGTGCTAGTAGTGGTGGTAGTGGAACGACGGCAGTGGAAGTGAAGTGGCGGCAATGGTAGTGGTCAAGTAAGGCAATGGTGGTGGAAGAAAAATGGTAGCGGTGGCGGTGGTAATGGTAGTGGTGGTGGTGGTGGTGGTGGTGATGGTGGAAGTAGTGGAGAGGTGATGGTAGTAGTGGTGGTGATGTAGTGGCAGAGGCGACAGTGGTGGAGTAGCGGTAGTGGTGGTGGTGAAGTAGTAGCGGTGGTAGTGTAAAGGTGATGGTGGTGGTGGTAAAGTGGCGGTGGTGACAGTGGTGGTAGAAGAGAGTTAGTGGCGACAGTGGTAGAGTGGTGTGGTTGTAGTGGAAGATAGGTGGTGGTAGTAGTGATAGTAGTGGTGGAGTGACAACGGTAGTGGAGTAGTGGCGACAGTGGTTGTAGAGTAATGGTGGTTGTGGCGATGGAAGTAAAGGAGAGGTGGTAGTGGAGTGGTGGCAACAGTAGCGGTGATGGTAATAGATCCGTGGCGGTAGAGATGGTGGTGGTGTTGGAGTGGTAGCAATGGTGGTAGAAAAATCCATTTAAACAGGTACTCATGTCTAACCCAAAGAGGGCTTTGCAAAATAGAAACTAATTTGGGTAAACAAAGAGGGCTTCTCACTTATAGTATGAAACGACGTCGTTTTGCATAATAAAACTATAGAAGACGAAATTATTTCATCGTGGAAAATTTTGTACAATGGTGATGAAAATTTTTGTCTCTAAAATGGCACCGAAATATTCTGCGAAACTTTCTAAGGGCGGGAATTTTTTTGCGACGAAAAATAAAATATAGAGACAAATAAAATTTTCATCACCTATTGTTTTATTGAATTTAAGTATTTGGTGACGAAATTTGGGTTTTCTCTCTAAAAATATTACAATTGGAGACGAAATTTTACTTTTATCTCTAAAACATGTATATTTGGAGACGAAATTTTTTTTCATCATTCGTTTTCGTCACCAAAGACCTTTTTAGTTGTAGTGATTTTTTGCAAACAAGCCAAAATACTGCGATGGTGGAAACTCCGCTCAAGGGCCACATTCGGGAAGACCAAAAACAGAAGGAAAATTACAACATGATTAACTCAAACTTGTTTGTAGAATTGGCAATAAGTAGGGACCTAATAGTTTGGTATTCAATCATGTGTTGATGTGTGTATTTTTTTGGTAGGATCAACCATTATGTGTTTGTGCTTCACTATTAAGTCGGGGTATTTTTCGGGTGGCACATTTTGCAATTGGATTGTGATGTTAATGGCTGATGTATGAGAATTCCACATACATATTAAAGCATATTACCAAAATGTGGTCCTGGTTATGTGATCTTAATGTCTTTGTGGTTTGGCATTATACGTTGGCCAACCTAGGGGTAATGTCTTGAGTTGTGGAACTGTAGATGTGTTGAATCTAATTATATAACACGACATTAACAACGTACTTAACTGTGTCATTGAACGATATGAAAATGAGGAGTCGTGGTTATAGTGTAAATGTGTATGGACATTGTTCCGTCAAGGTTTTGTAGTGGTTTTTGTTGTTTTAATGTGTTATAGTTTTTGAACCAGTATAGGTCAGTAAGGGTGGCTGATGTGTTGTTGAGGTGTTGTTTGTATGTGATTCAAAATGTTGCGATAGTTGTTTAGGTCTTTGATGGGAAATGTTACATTGGTTATTATGTGTTACGTCACATTTCTTCGAAAATGTGTTATTGGTTCTTCCATAAGATTGTGAGGATGTATTAGTTGTTCCCGTATGTAATGAATTGTTAAGGTATACACGTTTATATTGTAAGTGTGTTTATAGAGAGTGATCACAAATATTAAGTCCATGAATGGAACAATGTTCGCACATTTGGTGAGCGAGTCTTGTACAGTCATAACCTAAGTACAATGTAATGCAGCGTGACAGGGAATATATTATTGAACTTGTTGTCAACATGATACAAACATATGTGTTTTAAACATTAGTATACAGTCATTATATGGAAATGATGAATTCAAACGTTGACTAACCAACTTATGATGAAGAAGCATTGGTTAGTGGTTGGAATGTGCATGCCGTGATAATGGGCCAATTGGTTGATTGTGTTTGGCTATTTGATAGTGTGGTTTTTGCATTAGGGATGTATGATGGTATACCAGTTAACACTGCTAATGTGTTGTTTATTAACAATGGGCAGTGTTTTCCCATATTGCATGTTAACATTTTGTTGTTGTTAAGAAACGGGAAATTTTTCCTCAGTGTATGTTAACATGTAAGTGTGTTATGTCATTTTAAAACGTCAATGTAATTGTTCACATTGACAATGCAGCTTGGTGTTAATATGTTTGTTATTATTTAATAATGTGGGATTTAATTAAAATTGTTATAGTGATGATTGGTTATGTATTTGACAGGTATTTCGCAGAGATAACCACCACGACGGAATAACTATGCCCACTCAGCAGACAAATAATACTTCGGTTTGTGAGGGCAATACCTTGGTAACAAATCCGTCTTGTTAGGTTTTATTCTTGGCAACTCCGTTTGACAAAACTCCTTTCAGTTGTATTTGTTTTCGCACTTTTTATTTTAGTGAGGCTATGAGTTTTTAGATGCGAATCCAACCTGAATTGTGCCTTGCAGATAAGTTTTGTGATGTGAATACTTTCAAGATTACCACTTCGCTGATTATGATGGGGATCGAGCTGCCCGATTAGCTCGCGAGAGTCGAAGGGGCAGTGCCCCTTGGCGGGTCCGGGGTAGCGCCCCTAAAGCAAAATGCAAAAATGCATTCCAAGTTGCCTGTCCGCTCGAGCAGAGAATCCTTGGTTCCAGAAGTTTGATCGCCTGCAAAAATATTACGATATGCTTTTTCCCGCTCGAGCGGAATTTTCCGTGCTCGAGTGCCGGTTTGCTCGAGCGGACATTTTGACGCTCGAGCGGAGATCGCGGGACAGTTTTCTATAAATACGTGTTTCAGTCCAAGTCTAAGATTAGTTCTCCAGATCTTCTTCTTGGGTTCTAGGGTTTATATCTGGGGATATTTTGCCAGTTTTCTTTGATGTTTCGATTGAGTATTCAACTCATGGTTTAAAGAGTATACATCAAAGGATTATTTGTTTGTTCTACACAAAAGAGAGAGTTGTTCTTCGGTGGATTCCGAAGAATTCGAGCCTGAAGCTTTGGTGGATTCTGGAGTGGCTCACCATCAAGACAATTCCAAGGTGAAGACGGGGTTGGAAGAGGCACATAGAGGTTGGTTCAATTCGGGCGTGGAGTCGCTAGGTAATTAAGAGTATACATGTGTAATTCCTTTATATCTTCTTAGTGGATTGTTTTGTGGTTGTTGCCCGTGGTTTTTTTATCACAATTGGAGGTGCTCCAATTGTGGTTTTTTCACGTAAAATTGTTGTGTCGATTTGTCTTGATTGTTTAATTGGGATTGTTATATGTTGCTTAAAATTGATACATAATTACAAATCAACATTTAGGGGATTTCTAGATTTTTCAATTGGTATCAAAGCGGGTCGCTCTTGTGTTTTTTAAAACTTTTGAGCGAGATCTTGTTTGATTTGTTATAATGGGTTCAATTTGTAAGGAAAATTCTATGGTTCGACCACCTCTACTTGACGGATCCAATTATTCGTTTTGGAAAGCTCGGATGAGATCGTTTTTAAAATCTATTGATGAAAAAGTTTGGCAATCTGCCATGTATGGGTGGACTGAACCGACAATTACCATTGATGGAGTAACTTTCCCAAAACCAATTGATAAGTGGGACATAATTGATTACCAAAATTGTAGCTGGAATAGTAAAGCTATCAATTCTCTCTTTTGCGCTATCACATCTGAAGAGTTTAGTCGAATTTGTAATTGTGAAGTCGTAAAAGAGGCTTGGGATATCTTACAAACTATTCATGAGGGCACTCATACATTAACGCCGAGAACTTCAAAGGCTCACGTCTAGTTTCGAAAACCTTTCAATGAAAGATAGTGAGACCTTTGATGAATTTTATGCGAAGTTGAGTGACATTGTAAATTCCAGCTTCAATTTAGGTGAAAAAAATACCAGAATCCAAAGTTGTGGGAAAAATTTTGAGATCCTTGCCCGATCGGTTCCAACCAAAAGTTACGGCTATTGAGGAGGCTCAAGATGTTGATAATCTCAAGCTGGATCACTTGGTTGGAAATCTCCAAACTTATGAGGCACATAGGAATTTCAAAAAGAAACAAAAAGATGCTATTGCTTTTTGTAGTGCTCATATAGTTGGAGAGGATTCTGATGAGGATTGCGAGATAGATTCCAAGATTATGGCTGCTTTTGTTAAACAATTTAAAAAATCTTTTTTGAAAAAGAATCCTAATCTTTTGGAATCTACTCGTACTCATAAATCTAAAGGCAAAGATAAACTCAAAATTAATTCTATAGCCAAGAAAGAGAAAGGAAAGATACAAGGGAACTCTGAAAGAGTCCAATGCTATGAATGCCAAGGATTTGGCCACTTTGCTTCAGAATACCCCACTCGTTTGAGGAAGAAGAAAGCCCTCACTATCACTTGGGATGATGAATCAGAATCTGATAAAGATGAAAGTGACAATGAAGATCAAGGTGAAGAGGGACATAAACAATTCCTTACTTTCATGGCGGCTTCCGAAACTGAAGGACGAACAGAGTATCTGAAGAGGTCGGTTGAGAATGCCACTAATAATGAATCTTCGGAGAGTGATAATGAAGAGCTTGAGCAAGCTTATGAAAAGTTGTATAAGGAGCCTCTTAACTTATCCAAATTGAATGACAAACTCATTACGAAACTCAAAGCATGTGAAAGTGAGAATGTCAAATTAAAGAAAGAGATTTTCGAGGCTAGGAATGATGCCCTTAAGATTTCTAATAATTGACAAGTTCTTTGTGCAAAACTCTTGACTTGTGAGACAGAGAGGAATGAGTTACAGCAAATCTATGCAACATATGAAGAAAAGATTGAAATTCTCGAGATGTCTCAAGTTGCTTTGGAAGAACTAATGATCAAGAAAGAGGAAGAACTCAAGTGTGCTATGGCTACCATTGGTCTTTGGAATAGAGGATCGAAGACTTTGGACAATATCATTGGGTCTCAACAAATTTGTTTTGACAAGAGTGGCATTGGGTTTGGTGGTAAGAAAGAGCAAAAACAGAGTGCTTCCACATCTCATGATACAAGAACTCAAGGAAAGGGAGAACAAAAAATTCAACATAAGGATTGATTTCTCAAACTTCCTAGAGTTGGTAAGGTAAAAGAAAAGAAGGTACACCATGTACACCCTGTTTTTATTTGTCATTATTGTGGTATGCATGGTCATATTCGCCCTTATTGTTATAAGTTGCATGGGAGAGTGTCTCATAGAGATGGAAGAAATTCCAACATCTCGTGGGGGAAGAGACACTTCATTGGTAGTAATGAGGTTAAAGGTCATATTAGACCTCGTTATTTTGATCAGCTTGAGACCAAACATGGAGCGAGTTTGTATTTACCTAGACCTAGAAATAGGAAGTTGGAAACCAAGTCGAGACGGGTTCTCATTGAAAGTAAAGGGAACCACAACGTCAAGACACCACCCAAAAATCGCAATGCTCACAACTTTGTTTATACTAAAGCGATTTGGGTGAGAAAACTTGACTTGTGTTAATTTGTTTATTTGTTTTAATTTTGGGTTTATGTGTGCTTGTTTATTTTCTGACATGTTTTGTTTAAAAAAAAAAAATGTGTGCATGTTCGTTTTTTTTGTCTTGTTTTTAGTTAAGAAAAAAAATGAAAAAAATCCAAAAAGATTTTCTTAGTATGGTTTTGCAAGCTTGAAATTTTTGAGTGGTCCTTGTTGCATATTGGAATTGATGAGAATATCCATTACATGTTAATATATGTGTGCTTTCTGTGGTCATTACTCATTTCGGAGTGTGTGTTATTTGATTAGTATGTCTCATTCTGTACACATTCTTGGACTAGCAAATATTGGAGTCTTCTGCCTTAGTGATTTTTTTTTATGGATTTCTGGCATGGTATCTTTTGTTTTTAACAGGAATTGACCAATACTAGCATATCTTGGGTGATGTTGAGTCTCTTAACCACCTTCTATCTTTTTGTATCTCCATGGCTTTTTTCCTTTATTTTTTGTAGTCCAGCTATGAGGAAAAGGCTATCTCAGAGTCACCAACCAGGCTATCCTTATTATATCCATGCTTCTCTGGTTCGATTTCCATACTCTTGAGCGTGTCAGCCACCAATGAGTGTGCAAAAGAAAAAGAAAAAGAAAAAGAAAAAGAAAAAGAAAAAGAAAAAATATGCAAAAAAAAGAAAAAATGTGCAAAAGAAAGAAAGAAAAAAAGAAAAGATTCATTAATTGAGGGGGAGCCTCCGCCTTTACTCACCAAATTCCCCTGATTCCTAGTGGTTTGACTTTCCTTAGTTGTGCTCAGATTCTCGTGACAGAGGTCCAACTTTCATATCACTACTAGGATTTGAATCTTGTGTTTGTCAAACTCTAAGAGTTACACACACACTTTTCTTATGGGATCTATGCTTTTCACATAATGCATCACTTTCTTTTATGAGGAATCTTCTAGAGGCTGTGCACATTGCGTTTTTAAGTAATTGTGCTTCTTGGATAGTCTTGTGTGTTTTAAGGTACTAATATGAAATTCCTTGCTTGCTCCACCATATTATTTTTGTCATTTTCTTCATGTTCACTGTTTTCAGTGTTTATGGTTGCTTTTAGTGAGGGGGAGTTCGGTTAATCGTTATCATGTCATTACTTGTGTGGTTTATGATCTTGCTTTAGTTGATTAAGCTTCCATTGTCAATTCATGACAAAAAGGAGGAGAAAGTTGTTCATGTTTTCATGCACATGTGTCGTAGTGTGATTTCATCCATTCATGTGCATGTGTCTTAGTTTTCATGTTTTCATGCTACATGTTCTTCAAATGCTTCAAGATAATCTAGCCATATGTTTATTGCTTTTTCATATACTCTTGTGGGATTAATAGTTGTTTTGGAGATTGTGGCACTAATAACTGTTTTGCAGATCATGACCTTGAGAAAGAATATACTCTTGTGGGACTAATAGTTGTTTTGGAGATTGTGGCACTAATAACTGTTTTGCAGATCATGACCTTGAGAAAGAAGTTGGCTTTTGTTGGTTGTAATGGGTTGGGGTGTTTAGGATTTTATTTGTTTAGGTGTGTTTTGTCACGGCATTGCCAAAGGGGGAGATTGCTAGGTTTTATTCTTGGCAACCCCATTTGACAAAACTCCTTTCAGTTGTATTTGTTTTCGCACTTTTTATTTTAGTGAGGCTATGAGTTTTTAGATGCGAATCCAACCCGAATTGTGCCTTGCAGAGAAGTTTTGTGATGTTAATATTTTCAAGATTCCCACTTCGCTGATTATGACGGGGATCGAGCTGCCCGGTCAGCTCATGGGTCAAGGCGGCCACGGCTGGGTCGAGGCGGCGCCCTCAAATGCAAAAATGCATTCCAAGTTGCCTGTCCACTCGAGCGGAGAATTCTTGGCTCCAGAAGTTTGATCGCCTGCAAAAATACTGCGATATGTTTTTTCCCGCTCGAGCGGAATTTTCTGCGCTCGAGCGTAGGTCCGCTCGAGCGGACATTTTGACACTTGAGCGAAGATCGCGGGACAGTTTTCTATAAATACGTGTTTCAATCCAAATCTAGGATTAGTTCTCCAGATCTTCTTCTTGGGTTCTAGGATTTATATCTGGGGATATTTTGCTAGTTTTCTTTGATGTTTCGATTAAGTATTCAACTCATGGTTTAAAGAGTATACATCAAAGGATTATTTGTTTGTTCTACACAAACGAGAGAGTTGTTCTTCGGTGGATTCCGAAGAATTCAAGCCTGAAGCTTTGGTGGATTCTGGAGTGGTTTATCGTCAAGACAATTCCAAGGTGAAGACGGGGTTGGAAGAGGTACATAGGGGTTGGTTCAATTCGGGCGTGGATTCTCTAGGTAATTGAGAGTATACCTGTGTAATTCCTTTATATCTTTTTAGTGGATTGTTTTGTGGCTGTTGCTCGTGGTTTTTTTATCACAATTGGAGGTGCTCCAATTGTGGTTTTTCCATGTAAAATCGTTGTGTTGATTTGTCTTGATTGTTTGATTGGGATTGTTTTATACTGCTTAAAATTGATACATAATCACAAATTAACATCTAGGGGATTTCTAGATTTTTCACGTCTGTTCCTCCATATCGAATGTTGACCAAACAGTTGGGTTCATCTCGTTGTGCTTCTCGCAATCCACCACACCATGATTACCATCAGACTTGCCTCTCTGTAATTGAATCAAGACATTGATATAATCGAGACTGAATGACTTAGCAAGGCACAACATATTTTAAATGTCATCGTCACAATCCGCCTTGAACTTATTGTAACCGAGTACGTCGAACAACATGTATACCAAACTCAACACCAACCCAACCTAACAAACTTCCCACAAATAACATCAACAATTTTCTCGAACGTCGATGCATAATGCAACCAAACAGCATCATTGGTTTGGCCGTATGTGCACAACAACAAAATCCCAACATCCACACCTACGCATCATAAACACATGGCCATCACACATTTCGTACATAACGCGTTATGGTAATTTATAATTTTCTTGAATTAGACACCATTACAATTAACTTGTTGACTGAAAAATAAAATGGAACCCAGATTGAAACAAAACCACCATGATGACCACACTTGCTAATGTGCATCAATAAACCAACATAGACACATCAAGACCACCAAAATGCAGGAAAAAAAATTGCCAACCTGTACAGAAAACCACATCGAAATACCACCAAACAAACCCACATTACACATAAACACCTGCTATTCCCACAACACACGACAACACATGAAAAATGACCCCCAAACAATAACAAATAACAATACCAACCCCCTATCCAACTAAAAAATCACATCACACCCCCGTACATAAAGAACAATAAACGAAAATGTACATACCTTGTGTTATTCTGCCAGACCCGAGCAAATGCAACACCACCGTCTCCAAAAAACCACACTAACAAAAAAGACTCTTGTTCACTCCCCGAAATGCCAAAATCCCCACTAAACCATCCAACCCTAGAAACCCACATCCACTGTGATACACTCCACCAAATCTTACACACAGAATAATATCAATCACGTTCTACCCACCAAATCCCACACACCCAGCAATTTGTTCCCAAAATGAATCATTAAAAAGTGTATTCTAGTAAAGAGATACACCTTTCCAAAAAAAAAATAAAAACTAGGACCAATCAGTCTATAAGAAAACTCTTAGGACTAAATGGATCAACACTCCCCCATATAGGATTTATGGGTAAATCTTCCTAATTTTTTTTCTTATTTTTTTTTATTCAAGATATTTTCTCTAAATTCAATTGGACTACCTACCTATGCTACTGGTTTCGTTTGGCATAAAGGTTTGGATTGGGTTGGGTTGGGCTATTTTAGTTACAAAAAGATAAAATAGACTAAAAAGTCAATAAGACAAAATATCACATCTAAACTATAATCATTTCATTTTTCTCTCACAAAAGTCAAAAAAATAAAATAACCCATCCCAAACGAGGCTTTTTAGCCCTATGTTAAAATAGCCAAAAAGCCAACCCATATCCAAACGAAGGCTTAAAAAGGAAGCTTAGAAGGCTGCTACCATCATGCACAGGAGTCACTATTGTGCAGTTAATGGTGTCTTTTTCTAGTCTTGTTTTGACAATTTGAATTGTTCACTTTTTTACAAGATAACAAATAAAATATATTTGTAAAAATTCAAGTTAATATGATATTGGTATCCCTTAAAATTAAATTTACCATTCATTTTTTTATCAATATTTCTTTCATCAGGACATATTCGTATCTAAAATATTGAATGATAAATTTAATTTAAGTATAAATCTGAATAAAAACATGATTTGATAAAAGGGATACCAATATCCGATTAATTTAAATTTTTACAACACATTTTACTGATATCTTTTTAAAAAGGGTAAATTACAATTTGTCCCCTCTAAAGTTTCACCCATTTCTCACTTTGGCCCACTTTGGCCCTTTATGTTTACAATCCTTACCACTTTGGTCCTTTATGTTTGTAATCCTTCCCACTTTGGCCCTTTAAATTTAATTTTTCCCACTTTGATTTTTCATGTTTGTAATCATTCTTACTTTGGCCCTTTATGTTTGCAATCATTTCTACTTTACTCATACACTTTCATCTAAAAAAGTAATAGAATTTGTTACATCACTAACACATTAGCTCCATATGTGATGTAAAAAATTCACTAAAGATGCAAAAAATAAAAAACAAAAAAATTGAAATTTTTTTGTGTATAGTGAACTTTTTTTTTTTTTTTCAAATTTATTCATAAATGTTATTACATTATAGATGCATCTAGATTAGATGCAGCTAAAAAAATAAAAACAAATTTAACTAAAAAAAGAAAAAAAGTTTACTAAAGAGGAAAAAAATGATAGTAAATTTTTCATTTTAGAATTGACAATACAAGTGTTTGAGTTAGTATATTTTTATTTTTTTCCTCTTTGGTAAAATTTTTTCTTTTTTTAGTTAAATTTGTTTTAAATTTTTTAGTTGTATCTAATCTAAATGCATCTATAATGTAATAATGTTTATGAATAAATTTGAAAAAAAAGTTCACTAAAAACTAAAAAAAAATTTCTAATTTTTTTATTTTTTATTTTTTGCATCTTTATTGGATTTTTTACATCACACATGGAGCTGATGTGTTAGTGATGTGACAGATTCTATCAGTTTTTTAGATGGAAGTTAATCTAGCAATAAAGTGGGAAGGATTGCAAATATGAAAGTGGGATAGATTGCAAACACGAAAGGCCAAAGTGAAAAAAATTAAACTTAAAGGATTAAAGTGAGAAAGATTACAAATATAAAAGATTAAAGTAAAAAAAATTAAATTTAAAGGGATAAAGTGAAAAATTAGTGAAACTTTAGAGGGTTAAAGTGTAATTTACCCTTTAAAAAAATGAACGAGTCACTTGATGCGCAACCGTCTGTCCAATCCCTTAAAAGGTGCTCTGCCTGCCCATCAAAAATAGACGGTGTTTAGAGAGTCCGGATCCTCTTCAGCCAGTGTCTCCAGCCTTTCCTCCGGGTGACGGCCCAGATTGGGCCACGTCACCCCACTCAAAATATACGGCTCAGATCAACTTAAAAAAAAAAATACGACTCAGATCAACTTTAAAAAAAAAAAAAGGATTTTTTTTCAAAAACAAAGGCAAATTTCCTCTCTCTCTCTCTCTCTCCCCCCCAATCTTCCATGGATGCTCTATTTTGATCTTCTTTCATTCTCCATCTCTCTTTTCTTAATTTTACATTTGATACATACATACATACATACATACATATGTACTACCTTCTTCCTTTTTCCAAACCCTTCGGCGACCCTCACGTACCACCGCGACCGCCAGCACCTGCTGGACTCTTCTCTCCCACCCCCACCCCCACTCCTACCAACTTCGGTTGATTTAACATCACTCTCCCTCATTCTTCTTCTAGATCTGAAATTTTTAGATCTATTTTTTCAGAGCAAAACCCATGTACAAATCAAACAAAAGAAATGAAAGAAATGAAAAAATCAAAGAAAAGAAAGAAATTGAAGCAACCAGAATTAGAGTGTTGAATTTGGATGATTTATGTGGCTTGAATTTTAGAGAGAGAAAGTGGGTTTGCTTCAAATTTTAATGATTTTAACATTTGTGAGTTGATGATTTGTTGGGTCTTCTTCTAAATCTCTGAAACTTTGGTGGTAAATTTGCAGATTCCATCAATGGTGGTGGGCTCTCGGAGGTGGAAAAAAATTTGTAGAGAAAAAAATTACGAGTTGGGTTTTTTTAGCCAAATCTCAAAATTTGTAAACTCTAACTCTCTCTCCAATATGAGACACTACATTAAATTAAGAGTTGGGTTTTTTTAAGAGTTTGAAGTAGAGAAAAAAAGAAGAAGAAACAAAGAAGAACAAAGTCAACTTTGTTTTTGAAATTTGTTTTGTTTTGTTTTGTTTTTTTTTTCCTTTTTTTAAGTTGATCTGAGTGGTATATTTTGAGTGGGGCAACGTGGCCCAATTTAGGCCGTCACCAGAAGGAAAGGCTGGACACGCTAGCTGGAGAGGATTCGGACTCGTGTTTAGGAAGCATGAATTAATCATGACTCATTCCCATCTTGATAGAGCTCTATCATAAGCTGTGATGTCAGGGACTTAAAATGAAAAATATTTGAGATTTTAAAACTTTTATTAAATATCTTGTATGAGATTCATATCATATAAATTTTATATGGGCTCTATACTCATACGAGATATTTAATAAACTTTTTAGTAAAATTTCTAAAATTACTTAATTAAAATTTTAGATGTTCTTAACCTGTGTCTTACCAATTTTAGATGTTCTTAACACGTGTCTTACCACAAGAAAGTAATAAATAATTTTTAACTCTCTTATTTGTAGGGAAAACGTAAGAATAGAAAGAAAATTAATTATGATATTTTAAAAAAGTTAATTTCTATTTATATGAACATAAGTTCTCCTGTTTTCATAAGCCAACATTTTTTTATAACTACTACTACATGGGGCTATTTTGAAAAGTTCGTTAAAATTTATTTTTTTACATTTTTTTATAAAAAAAATATACAAAAAAAATAAATAAAGAGGTGATTTGAGTCAAAAAAGTGAACAAGCCAATAAGTTGACTTTTAATCTTATTCTCAAAATAGGCCATAGTGTGATAAAATCGAATATAATAAAATAAAAACTATCCTATACTATTGTTCTTTTTTTTCTTTTTTGTTTATTTTGTCAAACTAGTCCAAAATATGGTGAGAATTCTACCAACATATAAAAATTTTATTTAGAATTTATTTTTAAAAAGTTATAAATTAGTTTGACAAAAATAAATATAAATATATATTTGAATTTTCAAATATTAATTTATGTTTAAAAAATCGTATACAAAATTTTTGTTTGATAAATTTTTTTAAATTTAACCAAACGAAAATTTAATTTTTTTGAAAAAACATATTCAAAAAACTCGATGAATAAATATAGATGCATATATAGCTTTGAAACATGTCCAATATAAAAATTGATAAAATATAGATGAAGTGTACCAATGAGAAATAGGTCCAAATTGAAAATAATATAAAACATTAAATTTAAGGGAGGTGAAGAGGTATATAAAAATGGGTTTTGTTAACAAGTGTTCCTAAGACACAAATAAAGGACAAAAAATTTTAAGAACAGAAGACACTTTTCACTAAATTTAATGTATTTTTCTTGAAATTAATACACTTTTTAACATATTTATATCTACCAATTGGTACATATAGCATTATTCATTTACATATTTTTAAGACACTTTATACATACTTCTAAACATTAAATAATGCATAGAGACATTTGTTAGCATTTGCCTATAAAAATAAGGGAGGAGAACTATAATTTTAATAAAATAAAAAATCAATTCTTTCAATTTTACATAAGAATTAGACCAGTAAATTCTTACACTGTGGGAATTCACTTTAATAATTCTATTTGCTCATCGAATTAAAATAATATTTGTAATTTTTTTTTAATATTGTGGAGTATTTTACCTAAAATTGATTCTCTTCTTTAATCCTTGAAACTAAAATTCTAGACTTTAATATTTGGGGCACTTTTGGATAGTATATATATATATATATATTAGAATTTTAAGTTGGACTTTGAATAATAAGTTTTTCTCTGTTGATCCTATTGATAAAGAACTTTTTTTCAACACTTTTTATTAGAAAAAATACTTGAGCCCTCTAAAATATTACCTCTAAACTTACCCCTCAATGACATAGGCTGACGCATATCAATTGTTGATTTGTTCAAGAATCAATACTTAGAACGCAATCCTTAGAGGTGACATTTTAAAAGTTTTTAGTATTTACTTTTGTGATGAAGTATCGTTATTCGAAGATAAAAATTAAAATTAAAAAAGAAAAAAAAAATTGAGTTGCTTGATAATGAGAGTATTATTATTATTATTATTATTTTAATCTTCAGTTTCGTAGGCCTTAAAAAAAGAGAGGTTATTTTGGTTGGACGTTGGCATAAGATTTTTATTTTTATTTTTGTGGTTGGGCTTTTAATTTTTTTTTAATATTAGACTTTTGGAAAAAAAGAAAAAGAAAAAAAAAATTAGGGCCTCTTCCAAAATAGGGCCTTGAGCCATTGCTTGAATGGCCCAGGCCATGAGTCGGCCCTGCCTACTACCCTAGTTTCTTCTTGAGAAAAATTGTAAATCAGTATATATTTTCAAAAATAATTTTAAATTAGTGATAATTTTTTTAAAATTTTAATAATTAAAATTAAAATTAAAATTATTATTATTATTATTTTTTATGAATTTGTAAATATTTTACAGTTATCACTGATTTGTAATTTTCTTTACTTCTTTCATGTTTTGTATATGCACCTTCCACGTTTAATTGGTAATTGATTTATGGCCCCATTCCACTCAACACCATCAGTCTAATTTATCAAAAAATATATTAAAGCTAGAATCTTGATGCAATGGTTAGATTTGTGTATTGTATGTGAATTATGATATTTATGATGGCGATTATTATAAATATTTATTTAACGGAATCTTTTGTACTAAATAATTATTCTTTTTGTTCTTAAATTTAGTTTCTGAGTCAGTGAGTCTATCAAATGCCTCATTTTGATGATGTGAATTGTTAATTTTGTAAGAGCATCTCCGACGGTGAACCAAAATTTTTATTAAATTTGAGTAAAAAAAAATCAATTTTCTCAATCTGATACGGCTTGCTCCAACCATGCATCAAAAGTGAAGTGGTTGACCGGTTGGTTGACCGGTCGGTCAACCGGTAAGACAAATTTTTTTTTTTAAACCTGTTTGAACATTTTTGACCGGTTTGAACTTATCTATTTGAAAGGGAACCGGTTGACTAGTTGGTCAACCGGTCGAACAACCGGTTGGCCTACTTCAACGGTAACGCACAGTGAAATGGTAAAATCTGGAACCTGTTCTCACTTCAATGAATTTTTTGTTTTATTCTCATTTTGATACCAATTTGGTGAAACCATTGGAGTTTCAAAAAGTGAATTTTTCACCAAATTTTAAATCTAATGCAAAGTTTGGTTCACCGTTGGAGATGGTCTAACTTTCATATATAGATTAATCATTACCAAAATTCATGTTCATTCAATAACGGTAATCATTTAATTTAATCACATTTATTTTGAAAAAAAAATTATATAAATTGTTTTTTTATATAAAAAAAATGTTTTTTAATTGTTTTTTTATATTGGATTAATTTAAATTTTTTTATATAAATATTTATAAATAACAAATTATAAAATTAATGATTTAAACTACGAAAAGTGGATCTAGTCCAATAATGACCGAAGACAAATCAAATCAAACATTTGGAGGTATGCCTGGGCCCGGTCATGCTACATCCCCCTAAAAACATCCCTCCTAATCCCCTTAATTTTCATATCAAGTAAGAAAAAAAAAAAAAAAAAAGAGGAAACAGTTGCCAAAACAGGAAATTAGGGAGATTAGGGGGCCTCTTTTTAGGGCTCCAAATCATTTTCCTGCCTGGGCCCAACTCCGCTTAGCTGTCCTTTGCATCTCAATCTTGGATTAATAGTCATAAAATAACAAAATAAATTAAAAAATTAATAAGATAAAATATATTTAAATTATAATTATTCATTTTTTTTCTTACAAAAATTAAAAAATTTAAAAAACTCATCCTCAACAAAACTTTCCAATCAGCTGTGCCTTATACCCCAAGGTCGTGACCTGAGGTGGAGAGAGCCCCCATTGTCGAAAAAAAAAAAAAAAAGCTGTTTTTCTCCAATCTCGATCGCCACCTCACTAGGGTCAATTTCAAAGTGGATGTATGCCGCATTTTTCCTTTCCAATCCAAATTAAAATAATTAAAAAATCAAAAAATCAAAAAAATCAATCTACATCCCAACCCTTAATTGATTTGATTTATATAAATGGATTTCTTGATTGATATATATATATATATATAAATGGATTTCTTGATTCCGTCGTGATTCGCTTTGGATATTGTCGGATACAATAATTGTGATGAGCAGGAGAAATTATAGTTTGCTTTTAAGGACAAATTCAAATGGTGCTTCTAGTTTGGAAAATACTTTTTTTTTTTTTTTAAGTAACTTTTTAATTTCTTAATTAAAATATAATATAAAAAAATTAATATATTTGAGATAATTTTTTTAATTTTTTACGAAAAAATGTACAAAAAATAAAAAAAAAATTGACTTTTTGGTATAAATCGTTTGCTTTTTGATTTTTTTTAATGAGTTTTTAATTTTTAAACTAAAAAGTGATATTACGAAACGAGATCATAATATGTATTTAGTTAATTAAAATAGTGTATTTCACTATTTTTTGTCTGTTATATAGAAATAACATGATAATCGTTATGATTTGTATGGTATGAAGTAATAATGTTCTTAGATCACTAAATAACTTCTTTACGAGTGTGGTTAGGTTGACTTCTTTTTCTTAAAAGTGGTTTATAAGTCGATTTATTTGTGTTTTTATTTATTTAAATTATATTAATTTTTTATTACATATATATTTGTAACAAGTAAAAAATTAATTTATTTAACATTTCTCAAAGTAGGCCTGATAATATGAAATACATTAGATGCCATGTGATGTGATGTGACTTTATATTATATGAATTGAAATTTGACAAGTACTATATAAATTGTAATATTTGTGAATTTTATTATTATAAATATTATAATTTAATTTTATGGGAGTGATTAAAAGAGAAAAATATCATTTTACTCTTTAAATTATTATTCCAAAAAAAAAAAAAAAAAAAAATCAACTCTTATACTTTCAATTTTATCAATTTTACATTTAAACAATATAATTTTGGATCAATTTCACCTCTAACTTCAGCTATCGTCTATAATTAGATGGCACTTGCTGATGTAGCAACAATTTTATTTAAAATATCATTTTATCCCAAACTATCCCTAAAAAATCAATTATATGCCTAACATAGAAAAAAATAAATTTAAATATTTAATAATAATTTTTCTTCTAAATTATTCTAGAATTAATCCAGTTGAGTATTCTTGAGAGAGTAATTGCTAACTTTTAAGTTAAACTGTCATTCATTCGATGATACGACTGAATATGTGCTTATCTCGATTTTGTAGGTAAATCTTGACATATTCAATATAATTTTTCAAATGTCAAAAAAATATGTTACTTTCATAATAAGTGTGGTCTAAATTTTTACCCACTCAACTTTGAAATTACTGTTACTTGACCAATTCTATTAAAATTAATTTGGGGAATAAGTTAGTTACAATTGCGTGCATGCACGCATATAGAGTAGTCAAGAAATTTTCTGGTCAATTAGTTTATCTAGGATTGACTCAACATAATTTAAGATTTACAGAGAAAATTCTAAATGAGAATTTTTTTACAAAGTATATTATTTAAAATATGTTTTTTTTTATTTTTGAGAAAAAAATATTAATTAAAATTAAAATTTTAAATTTTTTATATTTGGGGTCTAATTGATTTTTGAGATATAGTTTGAGGGTAAAATAAAGTTTCAAATGAAATTTAATACCACGTCAGTAAATTTTGTCTGATTTTAGACGGCAACTGACAACGATGTAAAATTAATCCAAAATTCAATAGTTTAGGTATAAAATTGATATAATTGAAAGTATAAGGATTGAATTAATTTGTGAGTGATAGTTTAGGGGGCAAAATGATATCTCCTCTAACTGGAAAAAAAAAAAAAAAAAAAAAATTTAAATACAACATAAGGTATAACTAAGTAGCTCTAGAATCATAATCAAAATAATGTGATAATCAATATCATAATTAATATCACAATAAATCATAACTAAAGATGACAAAAGTTGTAACCAAAGATGCGTATAATTTTCCATTCAAATTAGGTCTCCCTGTTTGTTTGCCAAATTAAGTTTGATAATGAAATTTAGTGAGGAGATTATATTGGCATTGTAAGTCAAATTATGTTTGTTTATATAATGAAATTTCGAGGGCTTACTTTTTGAAAAAATATTATTTTACTGTTTTGAGATTTTAACATATTTTAAAATATTTTAGCACAAAACACACACAAAATTTATTTATGCTCGTTGAGGAGAATATATATATATATATATATATATTAAGAAAATCAAATATTAGGAGCTATATATCACATTCGTATTGTAAAAAATGTATAGCTACTCTTAAAATTATAGTTGTTGTCTATCTTTTTAAAACAAATGTGATTAAAATTTATAATTATCGATAACTGATCATCTTAATTTTTTGTGTGACTATTCAACTCAATAAGTCTTAAAAAGTGATTAGCTTGGATTACCAAGATTGACTTTAAAATGGACCTACTAAGTCCAAATGTTTTCTCAAGTCAACTTGAGAATCCAATCCCTATAATATTGAGATTGTCTATTAAAATAAAAAGAATTTATATCTTTATAGCACATAATTTGCTCTTTCACTTATCAAAACATGATAGTGGAAAAAGTACAATTTTTTTCTCATCTAAATAAAAGACCACAATTTTTTCTTCTTCATTTTCACTCTACAAGCCAAACAGAGTGTAAGTAAATTCAATTTTTTTCTTTAAGGACCCAAATATGTGAGATATATTTAGCATATTTTCACAAGTATAGAAAGGTGTCGTCCCTTAAGGGAAAAAATGCTATATAAATAAATTTTTTTTATATATAATTTTATTTCTTACAAATTGATATGACGTGCATTAATAAATTCAATAATATTTGGAAGTTTTAATTTGAGAGTTTTAATAAAGCTCTAATAGTAAGTCCCACATGCAGTTGTGATGTTTTAATTTTTTTTTTTTTTAAATTTTTATTTGACACCTCACTAGAACTAATATTAGAACTCTAATGTTAGAATTCTGTCACTTTCCTAATAAATTATTGATACTTGATATTGACCTATTGATGAAAGGAATAACTCTATTGGTATCAGTTTGTAAACTTCATTTATTGAAAGGGTAAAATGACACAAATATACTCTGGGGACTAAAAGAGGGGAGCATCTATTTACACACACCACTGTCTCTTTATATACATTCTTCACACACAACTTTCCAACACACTCTCTCATTAAGTGTGTGGAAAGAGATCTGTGGATAAAAAACTAAAAAAAGGGGGCCAGGGGGGGTCTGTCCCCCCCCACCTCCCTGTGATATGTTGTGTGCTATGAAATGGTACAGTTTTATCTTTTTTTTTTCTTTAAAATTTATGTTTTTTATTTTAGGATTTAGAGTTTAGGATTTAATTAATTCTTAAAATTCATTTTTTTTTATTTTAGAGTTTAGGGATAAAATTATTATTTTTTATTTTAGGGTTTAGGGTTTAATTTTTAATTAATTAATTTATTTTTTTTATTTTAGGATTTAGGGTTTAGGGTTTAATTCTTAAAATTTATTTATTTATTTATTTATTTATTTATTTATTTTAGGGTTTAGAGTTTAGAGTTTAGAGTTTAGAGTTTAGGATTTAAGATTTAATTTTTAAAATTTATCTTTTTATTTTAGGGTTTAGACTTTAGGGTTTAGGTTTAATTCTTAAAACTTATTTTTTTTTTTATTTTAGAGTTTAAGGTTTAGGGTAAAGTGTAATTTATCATGCCAAAAAAACATAGTGACAACATGATGAAAAAAAAAAAAGAAAAAGAAAAAAAGTGGTGAAACTGTACCATTTTACCTCACAGCAGGAACACAGCAGGAAGGGGGCACAACAATGACCCCCTGTCCTAAAAGAACACTTAGGTCTCGTTCAAAAATATGTTATTTTAGTAATTTTTTAGTTTTTTACGAAAAAAAAATATAGAAAAGTATAGAGAGTGATGTGATAACTTATAGTGACTTTTTGAATTTTTGACTAAAGTACAAAGTTCCCAAACAAGGCCTTAATCCAATTTTAAAATAAATTATTCACACCTATCTATTAGTTTGGGAATTAAAAGATTAAAAATTTTAAGTGTATTTTTTATTTATGACGGACTTAAATACATATCTGCAAAGAAGTTAGTTTTGGAGACCAAATGAAAACATTTTCTATACATTGAAAATTAAATTGAAACAATTTAATTATTTGGGATCAAAATGATGGAGAATTCTATTATACACACTTTCATATCATATGTACTCTTAGTTATATCATTTTCTTTATGACAAATTTTATTCTTTAGTTATGACATTATTTTGAGATATTTGGTTATGATTTTTTTTCGTGTTTAGTAATGACTTATTTATTTATGTTTTTAAGTTATAATTCAAAAAGTATGAAATTATACTGTTCGTTTTTTTTTTTTTTTAATTATAAAATACATATGGTACACACCCATTGAGTGGTGTATACCATATGATACGAACCCCATCATTTGATAACTAAAAAAGCAATTAGCCCTTTAAAATTTATATTTCCCTTCATATTATATCAATGGATTTCATTTATGAAGTATGGGTACTTCGAAAAACATATCGTACTCGTATCGAGTACTTACCGACATATGGTACCTCATATGTTACTTCTGCATAATACTGGGTACATAAAACAAGTACTCAAATATTTTCGTCTCAATTTTTGGCATACCCAAACATACCTAGTACATATCCAAGTCATACCATACCTCAGTTGAAATAATATTTTCTTCTACTACAGAGATAACACTCCTTTTACTAGATTTCTTTTTTATTTTTAGTTTTATACTTAGTATGATTTTAAAATTAAACTATGGTTTGTAAGTTATTTTATATATTGATATTTAATTTTGATTTATACCTTTACATTTGGTATTAAATGTTAATTATAGGTTGGATCTTAATAAATTAATCAATTTAATTAATTTTTGCATTACTCTAAATAAAAAATAAATATTTTTTTACAAACATATCAAGTCGTACCCGTACTTGTACCCGTACCCTACTTTTTTTTTTATTTTTTATTTTATATATTTACCATATCGTACCAGTACCCCAGTACTTGTACCCGTGCTTCATACGATTTCATTGAATTAGTAATAAAATTAGTTTTACAAAATTCATCCACAAAGAAGAATGGATTTCACTTGTGAGCTCTACATAGTAGCATATGGTTTCCATGGTGGAATGGCAATGGGTGGGGTAGGGCTGGGGATTACACTCTCCATTCTCGATCCCCGATAGTGAAAATTCCCTCGGCCTCGTTCCCTGACGGGAAATCTATCACCGCCCCCGCTCCCGCCCCCACCTCCGCCCCCTAACAGGGATTGGGTTTCCAAGATCCCGAATATTTCCTGGTCCAAAAAAAAAAGAAGAAAAAAGAAAAAAAAGAAAAACAGTAGCTGTTTCATCATCATCAACAACAACAACACAAAATCATCATTAATGATCATCATCATCAACATCAACAACAACAAAATATATCTATATCTATATCTATATCTATATCAATATCAATGATGTTGATATAGTGAAGATCTTGAGAACCAATGTATATATATTATCTCAGATCGAAAGAACAATAAGAGAGGGCTAGAGGGTGACCAGTGAGAGAACAATGGCAGTAGATTTGGAGACAAGGCAGCAAACGGAGGTATGAGAAAGAGAGAAAGAGAGAGTGGTGGTGGTGCCGGTGACGATGGTGCTCAGAAATGTTCATCGGCTCAGATCTAGAAGGAGCTCTCTGTCGCTGATCTGTCTCTAGACTTCTCCATCGCGGCTTAGATTTGGAAGGTGCTCGTGTTCATTCATCTCTCTCACAAAGAGTGGAGGGAGAAGAACGAGAGAGAGAGAGAGAGAGAGAGAGAGAGAGAGAGAGAGAGAGAGAGAGTTGAGAACTTGTGATAGATATTAGGTTACCTATCATCGTTCCCAACCCGAAAATCATCGGGGATTTAATTTTTTAATACCATCCCCAGCCCTATGGGGATAATTTTCGGGAAAAATCCGTTCTAATTGGAGTTGGGGGTCCGATTCCCGTTAGGCTGGGTTTAAATTGTCATCCCTATTTCCACTCTACTTTCTTTTCTTTTCTTTTCTTTTTTTTTTTTATATATTATAATTAAAGAAAAAAGCTGTTATGTCATCTATTAGGTAAATAGATTATGTGCAAACAACACAATTATAGAATTATTTAATGAGTTCTCAGTAATTATGCTAACTCAAAGAATCAATTGGTTTACACCCCAATAAAAAGTTTATTGATCCCATTCAAAGTTGTGGGCTTTTGTATTTTGTATCAATAAAATTTTGTTTTTTTGTTGACATACATTCAAAGTGTGTGAAAAAAATCAAATTTAATATATCATGTTTGGTTTCAAGAGAAATAATTAAAGATGGTAAGAATGCATATTCAATATGTTTAATGAAATATATGACTTAGTGACCTAGTGACATTAGAACAACAGTCAGATACTTGCAAATGAAAAGTTGAGAGTTCAACTCTTATTAAGAGCTAATTTAATAATTAATAATTGATTTTTACTGATAAAAAAAAAAAGAAAAAAAGATTGTAAATACACACATATATGTCTATTTTTGTATGAGAGATTAACAAAGAGAGATAGAGAGAATTCTACTAATAAAAACTCCATCACCATGAAAATTAACAAATAAATTACAATATTAACTGATACAAAAGTAGCCACAAAATAGATTATATATGTAAATTGTTAACAGTCAATTCATCTAAAAACTTAAGTTATTAAAGAGGGCATTCTAACTAATGCTTATCCCATACTCGTGTATATTTGGCTAATAAATATTAGGAACTAAATACACGATATTCGTGCATTGATAATACCCTCTGCAACTTAAGCTATTAGAGAAAAGAGTTAACTTATTTATATACTTATTTATTTATTTTATCTTACACACTTACTTAGAAGCTTCACCACACTGCAATTATTAGATGATAAGATTGACATTTGACACACATACAACCGAAGGTGTCTATTACTTGAGATGGTGAGTCTCAATATCTTTGGTGACATTGATGAGGAAATCCATCAACGTATTTGGATCTTCAACATTCTCGCTCTTCTTCTCATACTCAAGAGTCCAGGTCACCAAGTTGTTTTCGCCCTTCGTATCGACATGGACAGTGCCTTTGAATGCCTTGTACAGCTCTGTGAGATCTCCATCAATAACCTTGAAGGTCACTGACTTGTTTTCCTCATCTATTGCTTCGACAACCTCCTTAGCAACCTTCTTTTTCCCATCTACACCATCATCCAAAAATTTACCCGGTTCAAGAAATAGATTAAGGTGTGGTTTGGAAACAAATTATTTTTCTAATTTTTTAATTTTTTGGTTAAAATATGAGATTAAAAAAATTAATATATTTGGAATGATTTTTTAGTTTTGTACGAAAAGATGTGCAAAAAATATATAAAAAATAAAATTTTTGATTTTTTGATATAGATTGTTAGTTTTTTAATTTTTTTAGTATCTTTTTGACTTTTAGGCTAAAACAATAAATTGCCAAACAAGGCCTAAATGTGAGGTTTTTTATTTTTTATTTTTAATAATCGTTTTGTATTATTAGCAATTTATGTGAATATGAGTAACTGAATTTTTTTTTTTTAAATGATGAATAAAACAACATATATATTTCTACAACACGATTTTAAATAACTATCGGGATATGAATTGATTTGCTTATAAATCAATCATTATTAACCTATATATAAATAACAATATTAAAAATCCAAGATCTTAGTATGTAACTGATGTTACAATACAAAACAATTGATATTTAAAACTTAAGTAAGAATTACATGATTGACACCTAAGAATGAGATTGTATAAGAGAGATGATGAGTACACCATTAGATTCACAAGAGCATGGTCTATAAGAACACAAAATGCTGGTTCATATATAAATTCATTTTTTTCATTATAGTTCCAAGAGATGACAGTGCCAACATGTCCCCAATCACCTTCATGCAAATCAACACCATGTCACCAGGGGACATGGTGGAGATATGGTTTGGTTTGTGTCTAAACAGTTCATGGAACAAATCACCATAAGACTTTATCTATAACTGGAAACTTGAATCTTATCAATTCTTTATCATCTTCTTTTTATTTCTTTTTTTCTATCCATTTCCTACATCAAATCTTCCAATCAAACACAACCTAAGTTTCATTCCCCATTGATAACTGGACTGGCCTTTTGAGTCGGTTGAGTCTAACCTAATTTCGACCATTGCAGTCAAATCCATTTATCATCAAGCAGATTAAAGCCTCCTTTAGAAACAAGCTATTTTAGTAATTTTTTAACTATTTATGAAAAGATATACAGAAAAATAAAGAAAGTGATATGACAAGTTATAATGACTTTTTTACTAAAACTGAAGGTTGTCAAACGAGGCCTAAACCTACCGATCGGTAGATTATGGATTGGGGCACTTAGAGACCAGGACCTGAACTTTATTATGGACCACAAATTCGTTCTTTATCTATTTTCATGTAGGTTCTAATAAGTAAATTTATTGCTCAATAGATTCTATAATAATTGATGACCTTTTTTTACCAAATATTATTAAAAAAACGTCACCAATTATTAATATTTAGTTACAATTTAAAAATTTGTCACAAAAAGATCACTAATTATAAGTTTTAGCGACAATTTAAAAAATCGTCACAAAAAAAAATCACTAATTTTCAACTTTTAAGCAATAATTTAAAAAATTCGTCACAAAAAACGTCATTTATTGTAAATTTTAGCGACAATTTATAAAAATTGTAAGTGTCCACTTATCTTTGGTATAAGGAAAAAAGAAAAAAAAAAAAAGAAAAGACAGAGACAAAAAGAAAGGTATTAAATTAGGGTTAATTGGTGTTGGTGTAGGCTTACCATGAGTATAGTTCCAAGAAATGACAGAGCCAACATGTCCCCAATCACCTTCATGCAAATCAACGCCATGTATGTTACCAGGGGACATGGTGGAGATATGGTGTGGTTTGTCTCTAAAGAGTTCATGGAACACATCACCATCAGACTTGATCTCTACTTGCCTTACCAACTTACCAGTTAGACCCATCTCAACAATCACCCTTCCCACAAACAAACCCAAAGTATTATCAAACAATGGATGATAGAACTGAAGGCAAGAGTTGGAGAAAAATACTTGGCTCTCGAGCCTTTATATAGTGGAAAAGCTGAGTTGGTTTAGAGGGTAGGTATGTCATTAATGGGTCCTTGTATTTGTCCATAAACATGTCACACAATGGTTTCTTTAGACTATATTTTATTGTGGAATTTTTTTTTATGTGGTTAAATACGATGGATTATTAATAAGATTGTGAGATATAGGTTACATTAAGGAATTAGATGAGAAGAATAATTAAATATACGATATGATTATAGATAAAATTATAAGGGATAAGTTATGCCATGAGATAAATTGAATAAATCATTAGATGGAAGGAATAAAATATTTTTGATTGTGATGAAATAAAAATATTTTAATATTTTTTACCCTTCAAGAATAACAATTATCTGAAGAGGTATAATCGTTATAATACTACAATTCCTAAATTTTTTTCATCTCCAATCCTATTCTTCTTATCCCACAGTCAAATATCAAATTAAAAATCCAATGAACCCCACATATTCACTCCACTTTCAATCCCCTTCTTAATATCCCAAACAAATGTGTTCTTAACATATAAAGTTTATAATACATGGGACTTAATTGTCTCAAGTTGGTCAAGATAGTCTAGTTCAGTCTATTGTGGGTCCATTTAGTGCTTACCTATTATATAAGGAAAAGAGTCTTTTTAACTCACAAATCTTGTAGGAGCTCTAATATTTCAATCATAATTCCTTAATGTTCTGATTTAAAAAAAAAAAAAAACTTCCCGCCCTTTGATTTAAATAATATATAGATATTAACCTAAATCTCATCACCCCTATCACAGCAGCCCAAACTTTGGAAGAGAAAGAATAACTTAAACCTACCGTAGTAGCCTAAACTTTTGGGAGAGAGAGAATAATCTAAGCCTAATGCAGCAGCCTAAATCTAAACCTATCACAAAGAAATTAATCCTTACGCTTGTTGGCAAAGAACCTCACGCAGCAGTTTAGGAGAGAGATTAAGGCTTCATTTGGGAACCAGCCCGTTTAGCCAAAAAGTCAAAAAGTTACTAAAAAAAACCAAAAAGCCAACAACCCATACCAAAAAGTCAAATATTTTTTTTTCTCTCTACTTTTTGCACATCTTTTCGTAAAAAGTCAAAAAGTCATCCCAAACATACTAGGTTTTTTTAGCTCATATTTTAGCCAAATAGCCAAAAAAATTATTAAATTAGCCTATTCCCAAACGAGGCCTAAGATAGAATCTTGGAAGGAAAACATTTCAAAATTTGTAAGTAAATCATTTATTTTTTAATATGATGATTATATTTTTAAATTGATTAAGAATGATTGTATTCATTAGGTTTACATAAAGTAGGAAAATGTCTCGTAGCTCAAATTTTGTGGCTCAAATGGCCAAAACGACACCGTTTTGGCCATTTTTATGTTGTTCTGTACTCAAAACGACGTCGTTTTGACCATTTGAGCCACTTTTGAGCCACAAAATTTGAGCTACGTAGCATTGTCGCATAAAGTATTAACTAGTGAATTAACTAGTGATGATTAAGAATGATTGTATTCATTAGGTTCACATAAAGTATTAACTATTAATGATGATTAGACTGTATTTTGTGAGTGTGATTGGACTTAATTTATTTTTCAATACGGTGATTGTATTTTTAATCTATGTTTAAAAAAAATAAAATAGATTGTATTCATTATTGTAGACACCCCATTTTTGACTGACTTTAAGACTCAAACGTCACCAACTGAGCGCTCGGTGAAGTTGCATATTGTAGACGTCCCCGAACGCATCCCGGGGAGGGTGCGACTTCCCTCCGTTCTGGTTCGCTTGCGGGTCTACTACAATTCGAAGGACTCAAATGTCACGGTTCTTAATCTTGAACCAAAGAGTCCAAATCCGGCAAATCGTTTTGAAAACAGATTTTTTGAAAGAAGTGCCAAACATGGATCGCTTTGCGGATCTGAGTCGCCACCTAAATATTTTATTTTTGGGAAATTTAGGAAACCCTGACTCGGTGCCAAAGGTCACGTGTCCGTCATCACCAAAGTTGGCTCGGCTCGGGAACTTGGGTACGATTGGGGAAGGTCACTTTGTGAGGACCCCTGCTCACCTGGTCAAATACCGACCTCTACTAACCATGATATCTATTTTTGAAAACATTGTGTGTTCTTATTCCGGTTATTAGCCTAGATTTACTATGTGATGCGCACAGCATACAAGTATAGACTGAGTCGCCTGAATTGGAACAAAACATTTCATGTTTGTTTGTTTGAAAATGGTTTGATGGTGCTACCCGCAGGTAGGCTAAGACGTGGATTTGCCACCCTCGGGTGAGCTTGGAAAAACATGATTTTGCCACTGTCTAGTGGGCTTAAAATAAACATTTGATGAATTGTTCCAATCCAAATAACACAACCTCCACCCACAGGCATTCAAGGCAGTTATATCACATAAGCAGTTAGCCTCATGGTAAGCATGCTATTCATGGCAGTCACTCACACGCATGCAAGGATGCTAAAGCATAAAACTCACCGAGTACTCCAAGCCAAAACAGAAGCTCATTAGAAATCATGCATGATCCTAAATATACAGAAATGCCTAATGCAACACATGCAAAGATGCAACTACAGCAGGCTCGACTATTCTAAACATGGCATATGGAATGCTACAACTAACACGTATTCAATTTGGAATTGAAATACAAATGCAGTTTGTATGATGCGCCGAGCCCGGTGCGTGCAAAACAGATGAATGATGCAAATATGCTGTCATACTGTATGCTAATTGAAATATGCCCTAATCTAACCATCATAAGCAGGTAAATAAAAGGGAAGAAAGATGTGGGGTTGGAAGACATACATCACACTCACCCACACCTATTACAATTATGCCCTCGCACAGAGGGTCCAAATAAATATACAGTCCCGAATAAAAGAATGGTACAGTCCAAATAATACAGTCCAAATATTTACAAATTCCTAATTAATTAACAAATTAAATAAGAAAACTGTAAAACTGGCATGCAAGCCAGGGATTGCCTTGATTCTGATGAATGATGCATGTCCGGGTTGACTTGCGCGGAAATCCACTGGGATGTCCCAATTAGCCTCTGTTTTGGCAACTGTTCTTGAAATGCGTGCCAAGCCTCGGAAGACTGCTGATTCTTGATTTTGCTGCCACAGAGAGCAGGAAAG
Organism: Camellia lanceoleosa; assembly: GCA_025200525.1. Taxonomy (NCBI): domain Eukaryota; kingdom Viridiplantae; phylum Streptophyta; class Magnoliopsida; order Ericales; family Theaceae; genus Camellia; species Camellia lanceoleosa. The sequence goes on along the minus strand of JANUSC010000340.1, from coordinate 159,254 downwards.
AGGCATAGCAATATATTTCACAAATGTATGCATGTCTCGATCCTCGTGCCACCAATCACGCATCTTGATGCATGATGGCCAAGGAGCCGAATTGCACAACTCGATATAGAATGAATGCATATGAACACTATAACAAAATCTAACTCCATCATGGATAATCCGGAGTGTCGGTGACTTGGGAATTGAGACATGTTCCGTCACACGAAGTATGGAATGCACCTCGTTTCCCGTGCCCGGGCTAACTCTTATCCCGAACACGATGCAATATGCATGATATGCATGAAATGCAACTAATATACAACCTAGCATGCGCAATGCTATGAAATGACAAACACGATGCACAAGGTAATACACAACCGAGCATACACAATGCTATGGATAAAATGGCATACGCAATGCAATAATGGGCTTACACCAATATGAGAGAGCCTCAGCCAAACTCACATAGGAGGCCATTAGATGAAAATGAGACAACTCGAGATGCGTGCATGCGTGCACGCAAACCGAGGACCGACCCTCAGGCACCGAAATGCCACTCTAATCAGACATGGCAAAGACATGGAATATGATATGCAAACATGCAAAAATCAGTAGCAAAATGAGGGGCAAAACAGCCCCGAAACAAGGTGAAATGACGCCCGATGCATGGAATCTCTCCCGAAATGCAAAACTAGGTACATGAAATGGCTTACAGCTATACAAAGCATGCATAATTTGTACATGAAGTGTAAAAGAAGAAGCAAGGCAGCCCCAAAATAAGCATTTTTTCAGTTTAAAGCATGGCCAAACGGCAAGCAAAAGTAGGGCTAAAATAGCATACAAAAATGTCTCCGCGAGGGAGGCAATGAGGCAAGTGGTAGATGCGAAGCCCAAACAGAAAAAGACCCTTCTACAACACTGAAGAGGGACCAAAAATATGATGTTTTTCAGTATATGATAAGCCCCAAATCAGTATATAAACATGCTCAAAATGCAATGCCAGATTAAGGCCAACAAAGGGGCAAAGAAGTAACTGATATATGGGGGGCTCAAACAAGTGAGGGACCTTCAACAATGTTGAAGAGGGTCCCAAAATATAGCATTTTACAGTAGATGATCAAAGCCCAAATCAGTATACAAACATGCTCAAAATGCAATGCAAGATTAAGGCCACAAGAAGGCTATAACACAAAGTATACAAAATATTCATCAAACAGCCAAAGACCCTTAATTAAACATAACAAGGGGGTCAAAATATGGCCACTTTCAGCTCTGATCATGGCCGAAAAACAGAAGAAAGATAAGCTAACAAAACATGCAAAAATAGGGACCAAAGAGGGGTACAATGGCAAGTGATACATGGAGGTCCAAAACAAGGATGAGCCCTTCTTCAATGTTGAAGAAGGGCTCAAAATAAGCCTATCTACAGTTTATATCATGCTCCAAAACAGATCACACATAGGCTAAAAATATCATGCAAAATAATGGCATTCTAGAGAATAATGAAGCAAGTGCCAAAAAGAAGCTTCAAACAGCAATGAGCCCTTAATGAGACATGGAATATAGCTCAAAAAAATGACATTTTCAGTTTTGGTCGGAGCTCAAAACAGCAAGAAAAATGGCTAGAAAAGTGTTGCAAAATTAAGCTCAAAAAGAGGGAATTGACACTTACCCTTGAAGACCAACCCTTGGCTCCCTTTTGGCTTGAGAAATACTGCCTCCAAGCTGCTGGAAAGCTTTCCAAGTTGCTGGAAATGGAGTAGTGGTGGTGATGCTAGGTAGTGATGAGGTGCAAGGAACTTGGATGCTTGAGCTTGAAAGAGAGAGATGGAGGGAGATGTGTATACAAGGCTTAAGGCAAATTTTTTCAACCCTCAAGACAGAGCTAGAGGCTCTGTTATGTAGACAAAAATGGGGAAGAAATGGAGGGAAAAAGTGGGGGGAAAATGGATCAAGTTTCCCCTCAAAAGTTGTCCCCCGGATACAGGTTTTTTGGAGGGAAAACAGATATACAGCTGGAATATACACATTGCAAGGATCATGGCCGGCCAACTTTCAGAGTTACAGGTGGCCAGCCGGCCACCCCCCATGGCCGGCCGGCCAAGGGTCAAAAAGGCCAAGTTGATTTTCTAGACGACCATCACAAAAAGGTGTCATCTCAGGTGCCCTCAACACAACCCTGTGGTTCAACACTGGCAACTGTAAAACAGGAGAGAGAACAAGCCACTTTTCAAAGGGGTTCAAAAGGTTCAAGTAGAATTAATGGCCGGCCATATAATATTTGTGTCCTTCCAGGTGTCTACAACACAAATATGGGGGTTAGGATTGAAGAAAGTGACTCTAGGATGGTCAACATTGGCTTGGAAGTGAGAAAAACGGGCGTTGGAGGGCGACGGAGGAATATAACTGGTTGCTGAAATAATTGCTAGCCTCCCACCCTTCTGTGACCTTCCTGGTGATAAAACAGAGGTACCTGCCAAAAATGAACGAAAACCGATGCAAAATGAATGTTTGGGGGCCAAAACGCGCAGTTCGGGGCCCCGAAAACTGCCTGTCAGGCACCGGGAGTGGCGTTCGACCACGAAGTTAGTCTTTCGGACCACAATGTCCCTCGAAAGGGAGTAAATAAGATGCATGCCAAAAACCGGTGCAATCGGAGATAGTTAAGCGGTCCCGAACCGAGGCACATGGCCTGATGGCTCCGAAAACCGGGAACCGGGCTCTGAAATGGGCAATATGGCCTACAGCCACAAAATGTAGCCCACGGCCACTGAGAGATGGTCTACAGGACCTCTCCCTCCCCTCAGGAAAAGAAATAGAGAAAACCGAGTCTAGTTCGCAAACCGAGGCAAGGCACAAAAGAGGGTTTGGAAGTCCGCAGGCAGGGCTCACAGCCGCGACTCTGAGACTTCTGAACGAGCACAATACACAACATCACCGAGCACTCAATCGGTGACGTCTGAGTCTTAAGGTCGGTCAAAAATGGGATGTCTACAGTTGCTCCTCTTTGACAGAACTCGGAAGTCACAAGTGACGGGAGTGAATGTCAAAGCCTAGAGACGACCCATTTTTGACAAGGCCGAAGACTTAGACAATCATACAAGATGAACAGAGATGTGCCCGCAGGCGTGCCCGCAGGCAAAGGGGGCAAAATGCAAAGCGATATGCACGGAGCCAGATGTAACTTAATGATCATACAAATGCAGCAAGCTGTAATGAAGCAAGTGTTCGTAAATAGATGCAACAATTTTAAGCAAAAATGCAAAGCAACAACTACATTTCATGCAGTTAGGAATGCGGAGAATTATTCAATTCTCGTCGCGTCTCACACGAAAAAGATACGATACCTGTGCGATTCGTCTGGTCGCACCAGTCTCAAGTGAACCGTACATACAATATCGTGCCTGCAAAAGAGAGAAATTCAACAAGCACAATATGCTAACAACATATATTCAATGTGATTCCGAAAGTTTGACACACGCAGTGCCGGCGAGTGAATGCATCGCAATGCGAGAAAGGAACGTGCGTGACAACGCATGCTCAAGCACAGAGGTATGGCAATATCAAGAAATGTGCATAATAATGCAAGTATGCTCATGAGAATGCAAGTTATGTGCCTGATAGTGCAAAACGAGCATGAATCAAGGTGCCCGTTTGTTACGAAATAACGAGCAAGGAAACGCGCGTTTTGGCGAAGGTGACTCGATCGCAGCCTCCGGTTCACTTCCCGGAAAGGTTACAACACATTTAAAAAGGATACATTTTGATTTCGACAAATAATGATGAGACACATGTCAGAACTTGAAGCTGAAGTTCCGGCGGAGCAATTTCGCAATAGAAAGTGTACTTTTCTTGAACTTTTTCAGGTCCCGGGAACTCCAATCTTCCTCAAAATTTGCAGAGAGCTAGGTGAGCATGTGGGGGATACCACCGGCCAGTTATTTTCCCAAGGGGAGGCCACCGGCCACTTTTCAAAAAGAGAATGCCCGGCCAGCCAGAAAAGGTGGCCGGCTGGCCACCTGCCCAAAACCGTGGGCAATTTGGTCTTTTCACCTTCTTTTCTTTATATTCTCTCACCCAAACACTTTGAGCTCATAACCTCAACCATGAAATCTTCTCCTCTAGCTTCCCAAACCATTTTGTCCCCTAGATCTGAGCTCTATACGCGTTTTCCAACGCCCCACGCAAGTTGTTTTCGCGAAAACATTCAGTTTCAAGCACTTTGAACCGATTAAATTTTGATTTCAGTACTTCTTTTCTCATTTTCACCACTTGAGGTAAGTTTGTCTCAATATTTGGAAGATTTTCTCGGGGGTTGACTTTTGTTGACTTTTTCATTTCCCGAGAGTTGACTTTTGTTGACTTTTTCCAATTTTGGCTCATTTTTGCTTCTTTTTGCAGATCTTCTGAAATGGCGGGTAATTTTCCTCATGGTGGAGGCCCTCCAGGTGTCGGGGATGATTTTGATGTCATGACTCTGCCTCCGAGGGTTCGACCTTTCATTCTTGGGTACGTTTTTACGTCACTTCACTGACTTTAGTGATCGAGCACCCGGAGATCTACTTCTACGAGAGCTAGAGCATCACCTCTCCTACGAGGCCCGAGAGGTATTTTACTTCATTTTCTGCATTTTTCGTGCATTTCGTGCCTTTGCCATGCTTGAACACACAGTTTAGCCTATGACATAGTACTTTGTTTGCATCCTGAACATGTGGCTTAAACACTTTAATTTCTGAACAGTCGGCTCATTAATTGATTGTGAACGCACGGCACACATTAATTAAGAAGTGAACACACGGCTCAAACACTAATTTGTTGAACACACAGCACACACTGACTAAGAGTAGAACACGCAGCCCAAACTCTGATTTTCTGAACACGCAACTCGGATTGATGGTGAACACACGGCACACACTGATTGGGATTTGAACACACAGCCCAAACATTAATTCTCTAAACACACAGCCCAAATTGATGGTGAACACACAGCCCACACTGATTGAGAGTAGAACACGCAGCCCAAACTTTGATTTTCTGAACACACAGCTCAAATTGATGGTGAACACACGGCACACACTGATTGGGATTTGAACACACAGCCCAAACATTAATTCTTTGAACACACAGCCCAAATTGATGGTGAACACACAGCCCACACTGATTGAGAGTAGAACACGCAGCCCAAACTTTGATTTTCTGAACACACAGCTCAAATTGATGGTGAACACACGGTACACACTGATTGGGATTTGAACACACAGCCCAAACATTAATTCTCTGAACACACAGCCCAAATTGATGGTGAACATATAGCCGATATTGATTTAGAGTAGAACACGCAGCCCAAATCTGATTTTCTGAACACACAGCTCAAATTGATGGTGAACACATGGCACACACTGATTGGGATTTGAACACACAGCCCAAACATTAATTCTCTGAACACACAGCCCAAATTGATGGTGAACACACAGCCCACACTAATTGAGAGTAGAACACGCAGCCCAAACTCTGATTTTCTGAACACACAGCTCAAATTGATGGTGAACACACAGCACACACTGATTGGGATTTGAACACACAGCCCAAACATTAATTCTCTGAACACACAGCCCAAATTGATGGTGAACACACAGCCCACACTGATTGAGAGTAGAACACGCAGCCCAAACTCTGATTTTCTGAACACACAGCTTAAATTGATGGTGAACACACGACACACACTGATTGGGATTTGAACACACAGCCCAAACATTAATTCTCTAAACACACAGCCTAAATTGATGGTGAACACACAGCCCACACTGATTGAGAGTAGAACACGCAGCCCAAACTCTGATTTTCTGAACACACAGCTCAAATTGATGGTAAACACACGGCACACACTGATTGGGATTTGAACACACAGCCCAAACATTAATTCCCTGAACACACAGCCCAAATTGATGGCGAACACACAGCCCCCACTGATTGAGAATAGAACACGCGGCCCTACTTTACTTCGCACACAGCTTATTCATTTCATTTGCACACAACTCATTTATTTCATTTGCACACAGCTCATTTATTTCATTTGCACACAGCTCATTCATTCTGAATGCAGGTTGGTTCTTGCACCGTGCGAGGATATGGCTCCACCACTGCTAGAGAGTGTTATGCTGAGCTCCTGGAGGCCGTCTGGGATTTAGTTGATTTGGCAGGGTTCGGGGCCTTCTGCATGGGGTTATCGCATTGTCCTGCTAGGAGGACACTGTTGGTAGCTTTGGTGGAGAGATGGTGGGACACCACTAACTCCTTCCACTTTTCTGCCACTGGGGATTTGACTATGACCCCGCTGGATTTTGCTGTACTGACCGGCCTGGACATAGGAGGTTGGCCCATTCCTTACGACGAGGATATGGGCGAATGGGAGGCCGCTTGGATACATCTGCTAGGGGCCCGCCCGCCTGTGGATAGAGCTTCAGGGAGAGTCCGATACACCTGGTTCTCTTCCCATTTTCGGAGGAAGGGGACGAAGCCCAGGACTCCTGAGGAGGCGGAGCAGTATGCCCGTGGTTTTTTTATGTTCCTCTTCGGGACTACTCTGTTCGCCGATAGAGGGAACACAGTTGGGCTATATTTGTTGAGCGCTCTGGTGGACCTGTCACAGGTCGAACGGTACAACTGGGGTGGCACCGGCCTGGCTACCCTTTACTGCTACATGAGCGCGACCTCCCGCGGGCAGGGAGACTTACTTGGCGGTTATTGGAGAGCCTGGGAGGTACTTTCTGTCATCTTGATTTATATTTCTGCTCCTCATTACTTGTACATTGCACACACAACGCACTTTACACTCTGTATTTTGCCCTCAGCATTTTGTATTTACATTCTGCACTGCTTTCCTCAGTTATGGGTCTACGTATATTTCTCGACGTTAGCCCCAGAGTTGGTGGTGGCAGGGCCCCTCATGACCCCGTACTCACTGGTATTCAAGGGCCAATACCGGCTGAGACCCCGAGAGACTCTCTTTTATCTACGGCAGTATTTTGACACTGTGCGGACGACAGAGGTATTTCAGAACTCTTAGTTCCTTCCGTTTTCATCTTTGATCTGCCCTGTATATTCCCGATTTCTGATTGGTTTATGCACTGGTTATCTGCAGATTACATGGCAGCCCTGGGCGCCCTTGGGTGATGGTCTCCGATTTCAGTATGCTGGAGGATCGGGCACCTCCCAGTACAGGATCTTGCTTGAAGGACCAGTTGGTAGAGTATGGTTTCTGGGGGAACGCTTTTTGCGTCAGGTATAGAGGTACACTTCTCAGGATCCTCCATGAAAGACCTCCGGCCCGATGCGATCGGGCGATAGGCTCTCTACCGGGATGATGTCGATGCTATCTTTGAGCGATGCTTTGCTACATCTCGAGGAGGGGGACTATGCCACTTATCGCCACGTGTATCTGATGCCTCCCTTGACGGGAGTGCGTACTCCGTCACTGAGGCCTGCTGATGTACCATCTTCGAGTCAGGCTCGTGCTACAGATATCCCTTCCTCCAGCAGGGCTGGTACATCCAGAGGTGGGCGCGGATTCATTCCCCCGATTTCTCTGACTCATCATCATCCTGGGTGGCCAGACATGCCGACCGAGTTGATGAGTTGGCGATTTGGGGTTCCTTACGGTCTCATTGAGCCTCCCTTCGACCATAGATATGTCGAGACCACGATTCACCACCAGTATGTTTTACTGCTTCGATTTATCAGTCGGATACTTGGACATTCATTCCTTTACTGATAGTTTTGCATTTGTATCTGTAGCCTCCAGTTGAGTACGTGGATGAGATGCTTGGAATGCTAGCCACATTTGAGGGCATGATCCTGCGGAGGGAGGCACAGCTGGCCATTATGGGTGTGCAGGTACTGTTCATCTTTCTTGCATTTATCATATTTCCTGATGACACGCTGGTTTTGAACATTCTACTGCATTGATAAATTTGTTTGTAGAACATATCTGACACACACCCCACGCACATACTGTACTTGCATCTGATTTTCATATTTGAACTGATGTATTGAACTCTTCACTTTCAGATGCCTCCTGTGTATGCTCCGCCGTGGGCCGGGCCACCCGGGCCTTCTCAGGGAGGTCGATCGTCTGGATCTTTTCGAGGTGTTGGACCATCTGGGCCCTTTTGAGGAGCTGGGCCATCCAAGCCTTTTCAGGGAGCTGGGCCATCCAGGCCTTTCCGAGGAGCTTGAGGAGGGTCCTCTCGCAGGCGCAGGGCGTATGTTATAGAGGCGGAGCCCGATGAGGAGGAGGAGGGGGAGGTTGTAGATCGTCAGTCAGAGACATCTGCTGAGGAGGGGGACTCCGGTCTTGGTTCCAGGAGTGGAGGCGAGGTCGAGGGGGATCCTGAGGATGACAGCTCTGACCCGGATGATGATGGTGGTGCAGAGGTTGTCCCGCAGAAAAGGATGAGGAGGGCCTCTCATTCCCGCTCCCGAGGAAATTGATGCTGCTGTTTCCTGCTTTATTTTCCTTTTTGCTAGTAGTTTGTAGCACTTTGCATATTGTTAGGCAGTTTTATTTTCTGTAAAACTTGTACCTTTGTTTATTGTAAAACATGATGGAATGAAACAGCTTTTGAAAAGGTGTTTGTATTTTAAACTTTTAGCATCGTATCGCATCGCATTATTTTGCACAAAAATGAAATTGAATGGAAATGTGCCTTGTGTATTTACCGGGTCAGGTAATGAACCGATGCAACAAATCAAACAACTCGACTCACTAAGAAATAACAGAATCTTAGCAAGCAAGTTTACAACTCGATAAGCAAAATACAACAATGTTAACGACTCGATAAATAAGACTTAACAAAATTGCGTAAACAAAGAGTAATAACTCAAAACACAAAATACGACAGCTCGACAAAACTTACAACTCGATAAACAAAACGACAACTCGATAAGCAAAGAAACAACTCGATAAGCAAAACTACAGCTCGATAAGCAAAGCGTACTTCAGATGATCTGGGTGATGGAACGCATCCGAAACTGAGAGAAATGGAGGCCTTTGACATTCCTGATGCATCGAAATGCCTCGAACTTCCTTCCGGAGGGCAAAACAGGACCAATGGCACACATTGGAGCATGGCCGGCTACATTTTGGAGTTGGCCAGCTAGCTTTTTGCATTTTGAAGAGCCATAGGTTGCCGGCCGGCCAGTTTTTGAGTCAAAGGTTGTTGGCCTACTAGAATAGGAGGCCGGCCGGCCACTTTTCTGCAACCCACAGAATTCTGACACTTGTCCTTCGAATAGTGTTTCGCCCCCTATAAAAGCTCCAACTTTGGAACTTATTCATTTCATCACTGTTTTGCACAAAAATGGAGGCATTTCTCGTAGAAAATCTCACATCTTGGATCTCTTCTTTAGATGGCTCGGAAAAGTTGAACTTCCGGGGTTTCGGCTTGAATGCACTATTCACGCTGGGCTGGACTCCACTGCACCTTCCTTTCCTCCATGCCGCGGCGAGGTTTTGGAACCCAGTGACGCACGTCTTTAGCTTTGGAGGGCAAGAGGTATGTCCCACTTTTGAAGATTTTCAAGTCTTGATGGAGTTTGAATGTTCAGAAGAGATCTTGCCTCAGTCTCGTTTTGGCCACGCCCAAGCTTTAGGGCGGATGTGTGGACTCACCGCGTATGACGCTCGATCTCTGACCTCTAATGGGGAGCTAGATATCCTTGGTTTAATTAATTGTTTTTCCGGTGTCGGTGACCGCAACGACCATCATTGGCAAGGTTTCCGACAACATGCCCTCTGCTTGTGCATGCTATCTCATTTTCTGTTTGTCTCGGGCTCCGGAGGAGCTAGCATCCGTTTGATTGAAGTCGCTCAAGGCTTGAAGGAAGGAAAAAGCTGTATTGCTATGGCATTGGCCGAAACACTGATGGGCTTGGATGCTTTCTATCGCCGGGAAACAACCAGATTTGCAGGGAGTCCACTACTGCTGCAGGTAATGTTTCCCACCAAAGCTCATATATGTATTTGCTCACGTCGCTCGGCCCTCAGGTTGGGTTTTTCTCACAGAACCCTCATCTTACTTTTCTGTTATCGCACATCTCTCTATTCTTTATTCTCTCATTTTTATCCCTCCCCAGATATGGTTGATGGACAGATTGCAAGTTGTGGACTCTTGCCCTGCTTACTCAGCCCGTGGTAACTTCTTTCGACAACGGCCTGGAGGACTAGAGAGCTCCTGCCCCCCGCCCCTGTTTTCAGTTGCACTTTATCTGACGAGTGCTGGGATTGGCTCAATGAGGAGGCACAGATTGGGCCTAGGTTGGCATCAGAGGCTTCAACTAGCTTTGGAAGGGGGCGCAGGGACACCTGACTTGACTATGCCCCGGATTTATTACTTTACTAGTACTTTCAAGTTTTCATTATGAGTGTAATAAAAAGCAACTTTAATTGTATGCAAGAGCAAGAGAACTCTGTTTTGAAATCAATGAAATTGAAGGTTGTGGTACTGAAAATTTTCCGCTTTGGTCCAAAAATGGTCTTAGTTGTGAAAAGATTAATTTGAACAAAGTCAACTTTTATTAAAACTTTTCAAAACTATTTTCGATATGGATCAGAACTGGACACGCCTGAGATCTGTCACTGAGATGCACAACCCCGGATCCTAGCAACTGGAAAGTTGCCCCTAGTCTGAATAGTGCCTCGGCAATTCATGGCAACGGAAAGTTGCCCCTAGTCTGAATAACACTGTACCGGAGATCACGATAAATGCTGATGAATAGAGATGACTGAGATGATCAAATGGACAAAGTTGATCGGGGAAAAGATTGTGGCTGAACTTCAAGATGAAGCTGCCTACGTATCCCAAAGATGGGAATCAAGCCTTACGTAGTTCAGGCTTAGGTTCGCTCGGGTATTTTCACTCTCCTTTTGCGCTCTAACTTTTGCCAAGGCTGCCCTTTGCGGGTTTTCAATCTTGCGAGCTTAGTTTTTATAATTTCAAATTTACCATGCTCTGAGTTTTGCCTAGGTCGCCCTTTCGGGTTTTCGGCCTAGCGAGCCTCTCAGGGGTAGTATTTCTTCAACTTGTCCATGTTGATCGGTTGGGAAAACTCTAAGCCATCTAGATCCATCAGAACCACAGCTCCACCTGACCAGATTGACTTGATGATGTAGGGACCAGTCCAATTGGGTCTGAACTTGTCTCTTGGGTCGTGGATGGGAGCTCGGTTGTCTTTGAGCACCAAATCTCCTTCCTTTAAATTCTTGGACTTAACCTTCTTGTTGAAAGCCCGGGCAGCATGAGTTCCTCAAACCTGCTCTACTGCCAATCCGCTTCGGCTATCTGACACTCAGCCAATACTCGTAATGACGGGACCTCAATCTCAATAGGCAGAACGGCCTCCATCCCATAAACCAATGAGTACGGAGTCGCCCCAGTAGAAGTTCTGATTGAAGTCCGATAGCCCCACAGAGCGAACGGCAGCTTATCTGGCCAGTCCTGGTAGGTTTCCACCATCTTCTATAGTATGCGCTTGATATTCTTGTTGGCGGCCTCAACTGCTCCATTGGTTTGCGGCCGGTAGGTAGACGACTTATGAAAAGCCACATTGTATTTCTCCAACAAATTAATCACCTCCTTCTTGAAGTGGGAACCATTGTCTGAAATTATTTCGTTTGGGACCCCGTAGCGATAGATGATGTTGTTTTTGATAAATTTTGCGACGTGCGAAGCCTTCAACACCGCATAAGATTGGGCCTCAACCCACTTTGTGAAATAATCTATCGCTACCAAGATGAAATCTGTAGACGTCCCCGAACGCATCCCGGGGAAGGAGTGCGAATCCCTCCTGTTTTGGTTCGATATTGGGTCTACTACAGTTCAAGGACTCAAATGTCACGGTTCTTAATCTTGAACCAAAGAGTCCAAATCCGGCAAATCGATTTTGAAAATAGATTTTTGAAAGAAGTGCCGAACATGGACTGCTTTGCCAGATACAGAGTCGCCACCTAAATTTTTTTTTAATGGGAAATTTAGGAAACCCTGACTCGGTGCCAAAGGCCACGTGTCCGTCATCACCAAAGTTGCCTCGGCTCGGGAACTTGGGTACGATTGGGGAAGGTCACTTCGTGAGCACCCCCGCTCACCCGGTCAAAGACCGGCCTCTACTAATCATGATATCTGTTTTTGAAAACATTGTGCGTTCTTATTCCAGTTATTAGCCTAGGTTACTATGTGATGCGCACAGCATACAAGTATAGACTGAGTCGCCTGAATTAGAACTAAACACTTCATGTTTGTTTTTGAAAATGGTTTAATAGTGCTACCTGCAGGTAGGCTAAGACGTGGATTTGCCACCCTCGGGTGGGCTTAGAAAAACATGATTTTGCCACTATCTAGTGGGCTTAAAACAAACAGTCAATGATTTGTTCCACTTCAAATAACTCAACCTCCACCCACAGGCATTCAAGGCAGTTATATCACATAAGCACGTAGCCTCATGGTAAGCATGTTTTTCATGGCAGTCACTCACACGCATGCAAGGATGCTAAAGCATAAAACTCACCGAGTACTCCAAGCCAAAACAGAAACTCATTAGAAATCATGCATGATCCTAAATATACAGGATTGCCTAATGCAACACATGCAAAAATACAACTATAGCAGGCTCGGCTATTCTAAACATGGCATATGGAATGCTACAGCTAACATGTATTCAATTTGGAATTGAAATACAAATGCAGTTTGTATGATGCGCCGAGCTCGATGCGTGCAAAACAGATGAATGATGCAAACATGCTGTCATACTGTATGCTAATTGAAATATGCCCTATATCTAACCATCATAAGCAGGTAAATAAAAGGGAAGAAAGACGTGGGGTTGGAAGACATACATCACACTCACCCACACTTATTACAATTGTGCCCTTGCGCAGAGGGTCCAAATAAATAATACAGTCACAAAATGAAAGAATAATACAGTCCAAAATATACAGTCCGAATAATATACAAATCCCTAATTAATTAACAAATTAACTAAGAAAAATAAAACTGGCATGCAAGCCAGGGACTGCCTTGATTCTGCTCCGGATGATGGAATGATGCATGTTTGGGCTGCTTTGCACGGAAATCCACGACGATGCCCCGATTAGCCTCTGTTTTGCAATGTTTCTTGAAAAGCGCGCCAAGTCTCGAAAATTTGCTGATTCTTGATTTTGCTGCAACAGAGAGCAAGAAAGGGGCATAGCAATGTATTTCACAAATATATGCATGCCTCGATCCTCGTGCCACCAATCACGCATATCGATGCAGGATGGCCGAGGAGCCGAATTGCACAACTCAATATAGGATGAATGCATATGAATGCTACAACAAAACTTAACTCCATCATGGATAATCCGGAGTGTCGGTGACCTGGGAATTGAGACACATTACATTTACTCGAGTGCAACGCAGCGCCTCGTTTCCGTCGGGTAACTCCTATCCCGAACATGATGCGATATGCATGACATACATGAAATGCAACTAATATACAATCCTAGCATAGACAATTTTATGGAATGGCATACACGCTACACGAGGTAATACACAACTGAGCATATACAATGCTATGGATGAAATGGCATACGCAATGCAATAATGGGCTTACACCAACATGAGAGAGCCTCAGCCACACTCACATAGGAGGCCATCAGATGAAAACAAGACATCTCAAAATGCGTGCATGTGTGCACGCAAATCGAGGACGGACCCTCAGGCACCGAAATGCCACTCTAATGAGACATGGCAAAGACACGGAATATAGTATGCAAACATGAAAAAAACAGTGGCAAGATGAGGGGCAAAACATCCCCGAAACCCGGTAAAACGAAAGCCAATGCATGAAATGATCCCGAGATGCGAAATTAGGCACCCGAAATGACTTGTAGCTAAACAATACATGCATAATTTGAACATGACATGAAAAATAAGAAGAAAGGAAGCCCCAAAACTAGCATTTTTACAGTATAAACCATGGCCAAACAGCAAGCACAAGTAGGGCTAAAATGGCATACAAAAATAGCTCCGCAAGGGAGGCAATGAAGCAAGTGATAGATGCAAAGCCCAAATGGAAAAAGACCCTTCTACAACATTGAAGAGGGCCTAAGAACATGCTGCTTTTCAGTAGATGAAAACCCCCAAAACAATATGCAAACATGCTAAAAATGCCATGCAAGAAGTAGGCCAACAAGAGGCTAAGAAGTAACTGATATATGGGGGGGTCAAACAAGTGAGGGACCTTCAAAAATGTTGAAGAGGGTCCCAAAATATATCATTTTACAGTAGATGATCAAGCCCAAATCAGTATACAAACATGCTCAAAATGCAATGCAAGATGTAGGCCAACAAAGGGGTATAACATGAAGTATACAAAACATTCATCAAACAGACAAAGACCCTTAATAATATATGTCCAGGGGGTCAAAATATGGCCATTTTCAGTTCTGATCATGGCTTAAAAACAGAAGCAAGGTAGGCTAACAAAGCATGCAAAAATGGTAAGTGCTACATGGAGGCCCCCAACAGTGTTGATCCCTTCTACAATGTTGTAGAGGGGCTCAAAATAAGCCAACTTACAGTTTATATCATACCTCAAAACAGACTACACATAGGCTAGAAATATCATGCAAAATAATGGCATACAAGAGGGTATTGAAGCAATTACCAAATGGGGGTCTCAAACAGTGTTGAACCCTTAAACAAACATGAATAATGGCTCAAAAAAATGACCCTTTCAGTTAGGGTCGGAGCCCAAAACAGTAATCAAATAGGCTAGAAAGATGTGGCAAAAATGAGCTGCAAAAGAGGGAAAATGGTCTTACCCTTGAAGCACACTTCTTTGCTGCCTTTTGGACCAAGGAATGATGCCTCTAAGCCTCTAAAAAACCTCTCCTTGCTGCTGGAATGGAGTAGTGGTGGTGGTGCTAGGTGGTAGTGAAGAGAGTGATGTAGAACTTGGAGTTTTTTAGAGCAATGGAGATAGATATGTGTGTATGAGCTTGAGAGCAATTTTCCAACCCTTTCTCTAGAGCTGGGAGGCCAGCTATATGGACAAGAAATGGGGCCAAAATGGAGGGAAAAAGTGGAGGGAAAAAGGACCAAGTTTCCCTCCAAAACCAAGTCCCCCCGAATGCAGATTTTTGGGAGAAAAAGCCATACAGCTGTAATGTACCCACACTGAGGAAGTTGGCCGGCCACTTATCTGAGTTGCAGGTGGCCGGCCTGCCACCCCCCATGGCCGGCCAGCCAAGGGTCAAAAGGGCCAATTTGATTTTCTGGCTGGCCACCACATATTGGTGGCCTCCCATGTGTCCTCAACAAAACCCTGTGGTTGGAAATTGGCAACTGTAAAACAGGAGAGACAACAAGCCACTTTTAGGAGGGGTTCAAAAGGTTCAACAACAATTACTGGCCGGCCATAGACTTTTAGGGTCCTCCCATGTGTGTACAATACAAATATGTGGTTTGGGGTTGAAGACAGTGGCCCTAGGGTGGTCAACATTGGCTCGGAAGTGAGAAAAATGGGCGTCGGAGGGCGCCGGAGGAATATAACTGGTTGCTGAGACAATTGCTAGCCTCCCACCCTTCAGTGACCTTCCTGGTGATAAAACAGAGGTACCTGCCAAAAATGAACGAAAACCGATGCAAAACGAATGCTCGGGGGCCAAAACACGCAGTTCGGGGTCCTAAAAATAGGCTGTTAAGTACCGAAAGTGGCGTTCGACCATGAAGTGGGTCTCTCAGACCTCAGTGTCCCTCAAAAGGGAGTAAATAGGATGCATGCCAAAAACCGGAGCAATCGGAGATGGTTAGGCGGTCTCGAACCGAGGCACACGGCCTGACGGCTCCGAAAACCGGGAACCGGGCTTCGAAATGGGAAAAATGGCCTACGGCCACGAAAAATAGCCCACGGCCACTGAGAGATGGTCTACGGGACCTCTTCCTCCCCTCAGGAAGAGAAACAGAGAAAATCGAGTTTGGTTCGCAAACCGAGGCAAGGCACAGAAGAGGGTTCGGAAGTCTAGAGGCAGGGCTCACGGCCGCGACTCTGGGACTTCTGAACGAGCACAATATGCAGCATCACCGAGCGCTCAATCGGTGACATCTGAGTCTTAAGGTCGGTCAAAAATGGGGTGTCTACAGTTGCCCCTCTTTGACAGAACTCGGAAGTCACAAGTGACGGGAGTGAATGTCAAAGCCTAGAGACGACCCATTTTTGACAAGGCCGAAGACTTAGACAATCATACAAGATGAACAGAGATATGTCCGCAGGCGTACCTGCAGGCAAAGGGGGCAAAATGCAAAGCGATATGCACGGAGCCGGATGTATGATCATGAAACTGCAGCAAGCTGTAATGAAACAAGTGAATAGATGCAACAGTTTCAAGCAAAAATGCAAAGCAACAACTACATTTCATGCAGTTAGGAATGCGGAGAATTACTTAATACTCATCGTATCTCACACGGAGAAGATACAATACCTGTGCGATTCGTCTGGTCGCACCAGCCTCAAGTGAATCGTACATACAATATCGTGCCTGCAAAAGAGAGAAATTCAACAAGAACAATATGCTAACAACATATATTCAATGTGATTCTTGTGATTCCGAAAGTTTTGACACACGCGGTGTCGGCGAGTGAATGCATCGCAATGCGAGAAAGGAACGTGCGTGACAACGCATGCTCAAGCACAGACGTATGGAAATACCAAGAAACGTGCATGACAATGCAAGTATGCTCATGAGAATGCAAATTATGTGCACAACAATGCAAAAAGAGCATAAATCAGGGTGCCCGTTTGTTGCGAAACAACGAGCAAGGAAACGCATTCGGCGAGGTAGTCGATCATGACCTCTGGTTCACCTCCCGGAGAGGTTACAACATGTTCAAAAAGGATACACTCTGATTTTGATGAGTAATGATGAGATACATGTCAGAAATTGAAGCTGAAATCCCGGTGGAGCAATTTCGCGCCAGAAAGTGCACTTTTCTTGAACTTTTCCCGGTCCCGGGAACTCCAATCTTCCTCAAAATTTGCAGAGAGCTAGGTGAGCACATGGGGAACACCACCGGCCAGTTATTTTCAACAAGGGAGGCCACCGGCCACTTTTCAAAAAGTAAATGGCCGGCCAGCCAGAAAAGGTGGCCGGCCGGCCACCTGTCCAAAACAGTGGGCAATTTTGTCTTTTCACCTCATTTTCTTTATATTCACTTGCCTAAACACTTCGAGCTCATTACCATGGCTGCGAAATCTTCCCCTCTTGCCTCCCAAACCATTTTCTTCTTCAGATCTGCACTCTATATGCGCTTTTTAACCCCCCACGCAAGTTGTTTTCGTGAAAACATTCAATTTCAAGCACTTTGGACCGATTAAATTTTGATTTCGGGGCTTCTTTTCTCATTTTCACCACTTGAGGTAAGTTTGTCTCAATATTTGGGAGATTTTCTCGGGGGTTGACTTTTGTTGACTTTTCCATTTCCCGAGAGTTGACTTTTGTTGACTTTTTCCAATTTTGGCTCATTTTTGCTCCTTTTGCAGATTTTTCAGAGTGGCGGGTAATTTTCCTCATGGTGGAGGTCCTCCAAGTGCCAGGGATGATTTCGATATTATGACGCTGCCCCCGAGGGTCCGCCCCTTTATTCCCGAGAGATACACCTCGTCGATACATGTTCTTCCGTGGGCCATTTTTCGTCACTACACTGACTTTAATGATCGAGCACCCGTAGATCTACTTTTGCGAGAGCCAGAACATCACCTCTCTTACGAGGCACGAGAGGTATCTTACTTCATTTTCTGCATTTTTCGTGCATTTCGTGCCTTTGCCATGCTTAAACACATAGTTTAGCTTATGACATAGTACTTTGTTTGCATCTTGAACATGTGGCTCAAACACTTGAATCTCTGAACACTTGGCTCATTAATTAATTGTGAACACACGGCACACATTAGTTAAGAATTGAACACACGGCTAAAACACTGATTTGTCGAACATACAGCCCAAATTTGAAGGTGAACACATAGCACACACCGATTGAGAGTAGAACACGCAGCCCAAACTCTGACTTTCTGAACACACAGCTCGAATTAATGGTGAACACACAGCACACACTGATTAAGAGTAGAACACGCAGCCCAAACTTTGACTTTCTGAACACACAGCTCAAATTGATGGTGAACACACAGCACACACTGATTAAGAGTAGAACACGTAGCCCAAACTTTGATTTTCTGAACACACAGCTCGAATTGTTGGTGAACACACGGCACACACTGATTGAGAGTAGAACACGCAGCCCAAACTTTGATTTTCTGAACACACGGCTCAAATTGAAAGTGAACACGCGGCACACACTGATTGAGAATAGAATACACAGCCCAAACTCTGATTTTCTGAACACATAGCTCAAATTGAAGGTGAACACACAGCACACACTGATTGAGAGTAGAACACGCAGCCCAAACTCTGATTTTCTGAACACACAGCTCAAATTGAAGGTGAACACACGGCACACACTGATTGAGAGTAGAATACGCAGCCCAAACTCTGATTTTCTAAACACACAGCTCAAATTGAAGGTGAACACACGGCACACACTGATTGAGAGTAGAACACCCAGCCCAAACTCTGATTTTCTGAACACACAGCTCAAATTGAAGGTGAACACACGGCACACACTGATTGAGAGTAGAACACGCAGCCCAAACTCTGATTTTCTGAACACATAGCTCAAATTGAAGGTGAACACATGGCACACACTGATTGGGAGTAGAACACGTAGCCCAAACTCTGATTTTCTGAACACACAGCTCAAATTGAAGGTGAACACATAGCACACACTGATTGAGAGTAGAACACGCAGCCCAAACTCTAATTTTCTAAACACACAGCTCAAATTGAAGGTGAACACACGGCAGACACTGATTGAGAGTAGAACACGACCCAAACTCGATTTACGAAAACAAAAGGTGAGTGAACAACACAACATTAATAATCGAGAAGAGAACAACACGCCCCAAACTCGATTTTGAACACACAGCTTAAATTGAAGGTGAACACACGGCACACACTAATTGAGAATAGAACACGCAGCCCTATGTTACTTCGCACACAGCTTATTTACTTGCATTTGCACACAGCTCATCCATTTCATACTGACACATGTATTCATTCTGAATGCAGGTTGGCTCTCGCACAGTGCGAGGATATGGCTATACTGCTACGAAAGAATGGTATGTCGAGCTCCCGGAGGTTGTCCGGGATTTAGTTGACTTGGCAGGGTTCGGGGCCTTCTGCATGAGGTTATCACATTGTCCTGCCAGTAGGACACTGTTAGCAGCTTTGGTGGAGAGATGGTGGGACACCACCAATTCCTTCCACTTTTTCGCCACCAGGGTTTTGACCATGACCCTGCTAGATTTTGCTGTGCTGACCGGCCTGGACATAGGAGGTTGGTCCATTCCTTATGACGAGGATATGGGCAAATGGGAGGCCGCTTGGGTACATCTGCTGGGGGCCCGCCCGCCTGTGGACAGAGCTTCTGGGAGAGTCCGCTACACCTGGTTCTCTTCCCATTTTCGGAGGGAGGGGATGGAGCCCGGGTCTCCTGAGGAGGCGGAGCAGTATGCCCGCGGTTTCCTTATGTTCCTCTTCGGGACGACTCTGTTCGCCGATAGAGGGAACACGGTCGGGCTATATCTCTTGAGCGCCCTGGTGGACCTATCACAGGTCGGTCGATACGACTGGGGTGGTGCCGGCCTTGCTACCCTCTATTGCTACATGAGCGCGGCCTTCCGCGGGCAGGGGGATTCACTTGGCGGTTACTGGAGAGCTTGAGAGGTACTTTCCGTCCTCTTGATTTACATTTCTGCTCCTCATTACTTGTACATTGCACACACAGCGCACTTTACACTCTGTATTTTGCACTCAGCATTTTGTATTTACATTCTGCACTGCTTTCCTCAGTTATGGGTCTACGTATATTTTCCCATGTTAGCCCCAGAGTTGGGGGTGGTAGGGCCTCTCATGACCCCATACTCACTAGTATTCAAGGGCGAGCATCGGCCGAGACTTCGAGAGACTCTCTTCTATCTGCGACAGTATTTTGACACTGTTCGGACGATAGAGGTATTTCAGAACTCTCAGTTCCTTCCATTTTCATCTTTGATTTGCCCTGTATATCCTTGATTTCTGATTGGCTTATACCTTTGGTTATCCATGATTACTTGGCGACCTTAGGCGCTTGGGTGATGGTCTCCGATTTGATATCTTTGGAGGATCGGCGCCTCTAATCTGAGTTCTGCTCGAGGACGGTTGGTAGAGCATGGTTCTTGGGGAACGCTTCTGCGCCGGTATGGGGTACACTTCTCAAGATCCTCCGCGGTGCCCCGGCCACTATCGCGGATGGCGATAGGCTCTCTACCCGGGATGTCGTGAGTGCTATCTTTGAGCGCGATGCTTTCTTTGCATCTTACGGAGGGGGACTACGCCACTTATCGCCATACATATCTGATGCCTCCCTTGACGGGGGTGCGTACTCCGCCACTGAGGCCTGTTGATGTACCATCTTCGAGTCAGGCTCGTGCCACAGATATCCCTTCCTCCAGCAGGGCTGGTACGTCTAGAGGTGGGGGTGGGTCGATTCCCCCGATCCCTCCGACTCTTCATCATCCTGGGTGGCCAGACATGCCGACTGAGTTGATGAGTTGGCGATTCGGGGCTCCTTACCAGGTCTCGCTAGAGCCTCCTCTTCCTGATCACAGATATGTCAGAGACCCTGATTCACCACCGGCATGTTTTATAGCTTTGATTTATCAGTCGGATATTTGGACATTCATTCCTTTACTGATAGTTTTGCATTTGTATCTGTAGCCTCCAGTTGAGTACATGGATGAGATGCTCGGGATGCTGGCCACATTCGAGGGCATGATCCTACGGAGGGAGGCACAGTTGGCCATTATGGGTATACAGGTACTGTTCATCTTTCCCGCATTTATCATATTCCCTGATGACACGCTGGTTTTGAACATTCTACTGCATTGATAGGCCACTTGTGTAGAGCACATCTGACACACACCTTACTCACATACTGTACCATGCATCTGCTTTTCATATTTGAACTGATGTATTGAACTCTTCATTTTCAGATGCCTCCTGCATATGCTTTCCGGGTAAGACCACGGGCCTTCTCAGAGAGGTCGACCGTCTGGATCTTTTCGAGGTGCTGGGCCATCTGGGCCCTCCCGAGGAGCGGGACCATCCAGGTCTTTTCAGGGAGCTGGGCCATCTAGGCCTTTTCGCGAAGCTCGAGGAGCGGGGTCATCTCGCAAACGTAGGGCACATGTTGTGGAGCCCAATGAGGAGGAGGAGGAGGAGGAGATCACAGACCTTGAATCAGAGACATCTGCTGAGGAGGGAGGCTCCAATCTTGGTTCCGGGAGTGGAGGTGAGGCTGAGGGAGATCTTGAAGATGACAGCTGCGACCCGGATGGTGATGACGATGCAGAGGTTGTTCCGCAGAAGAGGATGAGGGGGGCTCCTCATTTCTGCTCCCGAGGATATTGATGCTGCTATTTCTTGCTTTATTTTCCTTTTCACTAGTAGTTTGTAGCACTTTGCATATTATTAGGCAGTTTTATTTTCTGTAAAAATTGTACCTTTATTTTGCTGTAAAACATGATGGAACGAAACAGCTTTTCGAAAAGGTGTTGTATTTGAAACTCTTAGCATTGTATCACATCATTTTGCACAAAAATGAAATTGAATAGAAATGTGCCTTGTGTATTTTCCGGGTTAAGTAATGAACCGACGCAACAAATCAAACAACTCGACTCACTAAGAAATAACAGAATCTTTGCAAGTTTACAACTCGATAAGCAAAATACAACAATGTTAACGACTCGATAAACAAGACTTAACAAGATTGCGTAAACAAAGAGTAACAACTCAAAACACAAAATACGACAGCTCGACAAAACTTACAACTCGATAAACAAAACGACAACTCGATAAGCAAAATACAACAATGTTAAACAAAACAGAGCATACTTCGGATGAACGATCTGGATGATGGAACGCATCCGAAACTGAGAGAAATGGAGTCCCTTGACATTCCCGATGCATGAAAGTGCCTTTAACTTCCTTCCGGAAAGCAAAACAGGACCAATAAACATAGCCGGCCACATTTTGCTTTTTGGAGACTGAAAGGTGGCCGGCCGGCCATGTTTTGAGTCAAAGGTGGCCGGCTTGCTAGAATAGGTGGCGTAAGCCACCTTTCCCTGACCCATGAATCGACACTTGTCCTACTTCGAATAGTGTTTCGCCTCCTATAAAAGCTCCAACTTTGGAACTCATTCATTTCATCACTACTTTGCATAAAAATGGAGGCATTTCTTACAGAAAATCTCACATCTTGGATCTCTTCTTCAGATGGCTCGGAAAAGTTGAACTTCCGGGGTTTCGGCTTGAATGCACTATTCACGCTGGGCCGGACTCCATTGCACCTTCCTTTGCTCCATACGGCGGCGAGATTTTGGAACCCAGTGACGCACGTCTTCAGCTTCGGAGGGCAAGAGGTATGTCCCACTTTTGAAGATTTTCAAGTCTTGATGGAGTCTGAACGCTCAGAAGAGATCTTGCCTCAGTCTCGTTTTGGCCACGCCCAAGCTTAAGGGCGGATGTGCGGTCTCAACGCGCATGATGCTCGATCCTTGATTTGTAACGGGGTGTTGGATATCCCGAGCCTGATTTACCGATTCTACGATGCTGGTGACCGCGGCGACCATTATCGGCAAGGTTTCCGACAACATGCCCTCTGCTTGTGCATGCTATCTCATTTTCTGTTTTCTCAGGCTCCCGGGGAGCTAACATCCGCTTGATTGAAGTCGCTTAAGGCTTGAGGGAAGGAAAGAGCTGTGTCGCCATGACATTGGCTGAGACACTGCTGGGTATGGATGCCTTTTACCGCTAGGAGACAACCAGGTTCGTGGGGAGTCCACTACTGCTGCAGGTAATGTTTCCCACCCAAGCTCACATATGTATTTGCTCACATCGCTCGGCCCTCAGGCTCGGTTTTTCTCACAAAACCCTCATCTTACTTTTCTCTCATCGCACATCTCGCTATTCTTTATTCTCTCATTTTTCATCCCTCCCCAGATATGGTTGATGGATAAATTGCAAGTTGTGGACTCTTGCCCTGCTTACTCAGCCCGCGGCTACTTCTTTCGACAACGCCTGGTCGACGCCCTTGATGAGGGATGATGGTTTGAATGGATGTGCAATTTGTCAGCTGAACGCATTGCTTGGCGCTGTCCTTGGCTTAACCTTCCGGCGATGAGCTATAGCATGTTCCAGGATACTGGGATCCGGTTGATTGGCCTGACCCATTGTGTATTCTATTTCCCATTCCGCATTCTGCGCCAGTTCGACCATGATCAAACTTGCCCTCCGGAGGGGATAGAGTATCCGGTCGCCTTCCCGGTCCGAGGTGCACACCTTGCCCAACATACTACGGCTTGGAGGACTAGAGAGCTCCTGCCCCCCGCCCCTATTTTCAGTTGCACTTTGTCTGATGAGTGCTGGGATTGGCTTAATGAGGAGGCACAGATTGGGCCTAGGTCGGCATCGGGGGCTTCGACTAGCTCTAGGAGGGGGCACAGGGACACCTGACTTGACTATGCCCCAGATTTATTGCTTTATTAGTACTTTCAAGTTTTCTTTATGAGTGTAATAAAAAGCAACTTCAATTGTATGCAAGAGCAAGAAAACTCTGTTTTGAAATCAATGAAATTGAAGGTTGTGGTACTGAAAATCCTCCGCTTTGGTCCAAAAATGGTCCTAGTTGTGAAAAGATTAATTTGAACAAAGTCAACTTTTATTAAAACTTTTCAAAACTATTTTCGATATGGATCAGAACTGGACATACCTGAGATCTGTCACTGAGATGCACAACCCCGGATCCTAGCAACTTGGAAAGTTGCCCCTAGTTTGAAAGGTACCGCAGTACTTCGTCGCAACGGAAAGTTGCCCCTAGTCTGAATGGTACCGCAGCACTTCGTCGCAACGGAAAGTTGCCTCTAGTCTGAATAGCATTATACCGGAGATCACGATAAATGCTGATGAATAGAGATGACTGAGATGATCAAATGGACAAAGTTGATCGGGGAAAAGATTGTGGCTGAACTTCAGGATGAAGCTGCCTACGTATCCCAAAGATGGGAATCAAGCCTTACGTAGTTCAGGCTCAGGTTCGCTCGGGTATTTTTACTCTCCTTTTGCGCTCTAACTTTTGCCAAGGCCCCCCTTTGCGGGTTTTCAACCTTGCGAGCTCAGTTTTTATAATTTTCAAATTTTCGATGCTCTGAGTTTTGCCTAGGTCGCCCTTTCGGGTTTTCGGCCTAGCGAGCCTCTCAGGGGTAGTATTTCTTCAACTTGTCCATATTGATCGGTTGGGAAAACTCTAAGCCATCTAAATCCATAAGAACCACAGCTCCACCTGACCAGATTGACTTGATAATGTAGGGACCAGTCTAATTGGGTTTGAACTTGCCTCTTGGGTCGTGGATGGGAGCTCGGTTGTCCTTGAGTACCAAATCTCCTTCTTTCAAATTCCTAGACTTAACCTTCTTGTTGAAAGCCCGGGCGATTCTGCGTTGATAACCTTGGACGTGGTACAGTGCTTTCAGCCTTCTTTCATAAAAAAGCATGAGTTCCTCAAATCTGTTTTGCTGCCAATCCGCTTCGGCTATCTGGCACTCAGCCAATACTCGTAATAACGGGACCTCAATCTCAATAGGCAGAACGACCTCCATCCTATAAACCAATGAGTACGGAGTCGCCCCAACAGAAGTTTTGATTGAAGTCTTGTAGCCCCACAGAGCAAACGGCAGCTTATCTGGCCAGTCCCGGTAGGTTTCCCCCATCTTTTGTAGTATGCGCTTGATATTCTTGTTGGCGGCCTCAACTGTTCCGTTGGTTTGCAGTCGGTAAGTAGACAACTTATGAAAAGCCACATTGTATTTCTCAAACAAATCAATCACCTCCTTCTTGGAGTGGGAACCATTGTCTGAAACGATCTCACTTGGGACTCCGTAGCGACAGATAATGTTGTTCCTGATAAATTTTGTGACGTGTGAAGCCTTCGACACCGCATAAGATTGGGCCTCAACCCACTTTGTGAAATAATCTATCGCTACCAAGATAAACTCATGCCCATTCGACCCCTTTGGCATAACAGCTTCGATTACATCAATTCCCTAGACAGAAAATGGCCATGGCGAAGTCACGTTGTACAGCTTTGACGGCGGAATGTTCATGCGATTTCCATGAATCTGACATTTGTGGCATCGCCGGACGAAACCAATACAATCTTCCTCTATGGTGGACCAGTAATAACCCTGTCTAAGGATCTTCCGCGCCAACATTACCCCATTCATGTGTGCACCACATTCTCCCCAATGGATGGCTTCCATCAGACGCTTTGACTTTTCAGCATCAACGCACAGTTTATGCATTCCCAGATGACCCCGTTTATACAATTGACCCCCGCAGATGATGAACTGAACTGCCATTCTCCTGATTGCCCTCTTATCTCTGGCGTTTACCCCCGGCGGGTATGTTTCTTTCTTCAAGAAATTCCAGATGTCGTAATACCAGGGGTGTTCGTCCTGAACTTCATCTATGGCTGCAATCAACTCATAGGCAGGTGCAAATTTCTGGTCGATGATGACTGGACACATCTAGACTCCACACGGGATGTCTATCATAGAAGATAGAGTTGCTAAAGAATCTGCGAACTTGTTGTTCTCTCTTAGTAGATGAGTAAAACTTAGCTTCTCAAACCGAGGAATCAGCAAATCCAAGGTCTGGTGATACATCATCATCCTTTCCTTTTTCACTTTCCAGTCTCCTTTAGCTTGAGACACAACAAGGTTCGAGTCCCCAATGACGTCCAACCGTCTTGCCCCTAGTTCCAGGGCTGCTTCTAGACCAGCAATGCACGCCTCATATTCTGCTTCATTGTTCAAGACTTTGAATCGGAGTTTGAAGGCGAGAGGGATACGGGAATTGTCGGGTGCTATCAGCAACACTCCTATCCCATACCCATGTTGATTTGACGCTCCGTCAAAGTACATCGTCCAAGTTTCATCGTCGATATGCAAAATTGATTCATCCGGGAACAGGTACTCAACCGCTTCATCTCTCTCAACCGGGTGGTCGGCAAGGAACTCTGCCACTGCTCTTCCTTTCACTGACTTGCGTGTCACGTACGTGAGATCAAATTCAGAGAGCAACAGCAACCAACGAGCTAGCCTACCCGTAAGTGCTGGTTTCTCGAAGAGATATTTGATGGGATCAAGTCATGAAACCAACATTACAGAGTGAGCTAACAGGTAGTGCCGCAGCTTCTTGGTAGCCCATACCAAAGCTAAGCAAGCCTTTTCCAGCGGTGTATATCGGGTCTCATACTCTAGCATCTTCTTGCTGAGATAGTAGATAGCTCTCTCCACCTTGTCTTCTGATTCTTGTCCAAGCATGCAGCCCATTGCAGTTTCAGTTACTGACAGATACAAAATCAACGGTTTCCCCGGTTCTGGTGGCGATAAAACGGGCGGGTTCTGTAGATATTCTTTAATCTGTTCAAATGCAGCTTGACATCGGCCGTCCCATTGAAACTTTTTTCCTTTCTTGAGGAGGCCAAAAAGTGGTTCACAAGTCAAGGTTAATTTTGAGATAAACCGTCTTATGAATTGCACTTTACCTAGAAAGCCTCGTACCTCCTTTTCAGTCCTTGGTGGTGGCATTTCTAGGATGGCCTTGATTTTGGAAGGGTCGACCTCGATGCCTTATTGTGTCGAAACCCACATTTTCTTCTTTGTAACACCAAATGTACATTTCAGAGGGTTTAGCCGCAACCGAAATTCCCTGATCCTTTGGAAAAACTTGTGCAAGGCGGTGTAGTGGCCCTCTCTCTCCTTGGACTTGACAATCATGTTGTCCACATACACCTCAACCTCTTTGTGGATCATATCATGTAGTATGGTGGTCGCGGCCCGTTGAAAAGTAGCCCCAGCGTTCTTCAACCCAAACAGCATTACCCTGTAATAGTATGTCCCCCACGGGGTGGTGAATGCAGTCTTTTCCCTGTCTTCGGGTGCCATCACTATCTGGTTGTATCCTGAGAAGCCATCCATGAATGAGAGCAATGCATGCCCTACTGTGAAATCTACCAACTCATCGATGTGTGGTAAGGGGAAGTCGTCCTTCAGACTAGCTCTGTTCAAATCCCTGAAGTCCACACACACCCGGATCTTGCCATCTTTCTTTGGCACCGGAACAATGTTGGCCAACCAAGTCGGATATTTAGATACTACCAGGAAGCCTGCGTCGATTTGCTTGGTGACCTCTTCCTTGATCTTGAGAGCCCAGTCCGGGCGGATCCTTCTGAGTTTCTGCTTGACGGGTCGGGCTTCGGGGTCAAGGGAGATCCGATGCTGTACAATCTCAGGATCGATTCCAGGCATGTCTTCGTAGGACCACGCGAAAACATCTTTGAAATCTTTTAATAAAGCGACTAAGCGCTCGCGTTCCTCTGAAGACAATGTGGACCCGATCTGGACCAGCCGTGGGTCCTCCTCAGTACCAATGTTCACGGTAATGATTTCATCCGTTAATGGTTTAACAAATCTCTCTTGCTCTTGCTCAATTAGACGTTGTAAAACTGGAGAAACTTCATCCTCGTCATTTTTATCAAAGTTTTGAAAGTCTGAATTAATGCAATAAATCAAGGGCATAGAAAAGTACTCAGAAACCATAGACATTGCATTCTCATTAGGCACATCCAAATCGTCCGATTCACTTACAACAGACTCAAATGAAAAGGAACAAAATGACCTAGACAGGACTGTGGCATCCAGGTTAACATCCCCAGGAGTACCAGACTCAGACTCGGTCATTTGGAACTGATTCGACTCCACAGGACTCGGTGGAATCGATTCGGCTCACTACCGACCGGTCGCTTGACAAGAATCCTTCTCGTCTTGCCGGTGAGAGAGGGTGCGATTGATGCATCCAAGATAGGCCTTTGGTAGGCCTGTAGTTCCATCCCTAATCATGGAAACCACAAAGTTATCCTCAAGCACTCTTGGTCGATCGGAGGATCAGAGAGGAGACATGCCAGTGCTACCCCCATTTCAAGTTCTGTGCCCTCAGGATCCTTGCCTTACCTTTGTTCAACCTCACCGTTGGATCATGCGCTTTCTGCAACGTCATCCCTGGGTAGTTGCAGGTCGAAGAAGATCTCAAAGCCTGGTACAGGCTTCTTCTCCGCGTTTAACCATGGCTCTGGGAAGCCGCAAAATGGAAAGTCCTCCCCCTCCCAGACGAAGCGTCCGTTCAGGGTACCCTGGATGGGCCTGTGCATTAACTCAAAAGGTTTCCCAGCCTGCTTCGCTCTGGCTCTGCCGGCCATTTCCTTTCCTTTCCTCACCGAGTCCTCTTTGGTGGGCAGATAACCCAGTCCAAAGGTATGCGGGTTGTGTGGCACTTCGGCCAATGCTGCGACTCCTTTCCTGCCGCTCCTTCCTAATCCCATCCCAGGAATATGTTGTAGCTTGTTCATGAGGTAGACGGATTGAGCACTGACGTACACACCTTCATTCACAGCCATAATATTCTGCACTAACCGGGCCTCTGCCAAAGTGAACCCCGACAAGAACACGTCCTCCGTGCCGTGCTCGATCTCCAAGACTGGTGTAGACACTTCTGGTGGTGGATGGATGGATGAGTTTCCGAAGACAATAGCTACCCCCTTCCCGTGAGGGTACTTCAGCATTTGGTGTAGAGTGGAAGAGACTGCTTTTACTTGGTGCAACCACGGTCGCCCCAAGAGCAAGTTGAAGGTTGCGGGAACGTCCAAGACATGAAATTCAATGTTGTGTTGTCCTGGACCAACCTGGGTCTGAACTTTGACAGTCCCCATCACTTCTCTGCTAGTATTATCGTATGCTCTGATCACCTGAGTAGTCGGCACGAAGTTCGTGGGCTTCAACCCGATTGCATACGCTGTTCTGACTGGGCAGACATTGATAGCAGACACGGTATCAACAAGTACCACCGGTATCCACTTGTCTCTACATTCCACGGAGATGTAGAGGGGTTTGTTATGATTCACGCCCTCAGGCAGCAGTTCTTTATCCGAAAAGGTTAATGCCGGGGAACCTCCTCCTGGAAAAACCAGCCCAACCAGCTGCTCTGGTGTAGTATCGATGGAGAGTTTGGCCTTGTCCATAGCAGATAGGACAGCCTGTCTATGTACCCGTGAAGCCATAAGCAGTCCCCAGATGGAGATGTCTGCTTGTATCTTCTTTAACTGTCTCAGTACAGCTTCTTCTTCAACTTGCTTCTCTCTCTGTTTCTCAGCCTCTTTGTCTTTCCCAGATGGTTCGAGTTGGTCAAGGTGTGGGGGCTTGAAGTATCGCCCACTCCTGGTCATGTGGTCCACCTCATCGAGGTACCAAGTATCATCTGGTTAAGCACCCGTCCAATCTTCGTCTGTGTGGGCAAGACATAAGTCATCGTCTTCCCACCACATCCCATTAGCGTTCAACAGACACTTATCTGGTTCTGGCAAGTTTGTACTCCCGGTACTTTCATCCCACATACTCACAGCATGTCCTGTTCTCGTGCTCGAAGCACTTTCAACCTCTTCATGGTTTTTGGCTCTCCGGATTCTCTCAGAATCCCACTTCCTCTCTTGCTCCTTGCGTGTTAGCACGATTTGTTGTTCAGTTTTCACAATATCTTGATCCCGAGCGAAATTCTTTGTACCGGCGCTCTCCGGCAATTTATTCTGACTCTCGGCCCTTCCAGCCACCATTGATGCCCTTGCCCCTGCCGGGCCTTGCTCTGGCTGAAATTCCACAACATCTGGCTGATCATCTAACCATCCGGTAATCTCTGCCGACTCCCCATATTCAAACCAGTTGACTGTTGCATCCCCTGATCCTTGATCGTTGAAGAACTGGAGGTTAGCAAAGTCCTCTTCCACTGTTGTCAGATCATCCGCCCCCTGTTCAAGTCTGTCCCCCTGAATCATGCCTGATTCGACTTTTACAGCGACGCCATTCGGCTCGACCTCTTGATAAGATGTATCCACTTGGATCATAGGCTTCTCCAGCTTTCCTAGGCTGTTCTATCCCAGTTTCAACAATTCTTCCTTTCTCTGAAACCTGCCCCATTCCATCTTCGATGGTCACCACCTTTGGCTCAGATTGGGTTGTGAAGGTGTCCAACATGCACAAGTCAATGCAGTCAGGAAGGATCAACTCCGGCTTGGGTTGGTGAGAGGGAGTAATATAGATACTAGGATCGTAGGACACGACGCCAGTTTGGATGAGATTGACTCTTTTGGGTGGTGGATCTTGGTTATGTGCGGGGAGTGGGTTGGTTGTGACGTTGGGTCTTTCGGGAGGCAGAATAATATTCTTGTCAATAAGGTCCTGAATCTCGTGACGCAGGTAACATTAGTGCATATCGTGGCCATCTTTGCCTGGTGATGTACGACAAAGCTTTGGGTTGTGGGAAGGGGGGAGTGGATTTGGTAATGGCCTCGGCTTTAGGGGTTTCAGATGCCCCTTTTTGATTAGAACCCCGAGAGCCTTGGACAAAGGCATCTATAGTGGAGTGAAGGCTCTTTGACCTCTGGGCTGGTATCTTATGGTCCGGGTATTACTTCCGGAGGCACCGGAGAAGGGTGTAGCTGCCGCTGGCCTTGGATAGGGAGGGGGAGTGGTGGTGACCATACTGACGTCCAAAGCTCTTGTATTTGCAGCGCCGCTCGGGCCTGCGTTATTGTTACGGTTGAAAGTTCTTCTGGGTTGCTCCTTATCCTGGTCGATCAGACCTTGTTTCATGGCATCCTCGATCTGTACCCCCATCTCGTGTAAGTCTGAGAAGGTGGGAAAGGGGAGTACAATCATCTTTTGCATGAGTTTCGGTTGGAGATTGCGCATAATCATCCGGATTTGATCTTTGTCTGTAGGCCTCAAGGTCATCATCGATGCCTTTGCCCTCCATCGAGTTACGAAGTCTGAGAAAGTCTTCTTTTGTTCCTGCCTCGTTGTTTCGAGATCACGGGTTGTAATCTCGATCTGTGTATTGTACGAGTACTGTGCAACGAAGGCCTCAGCCATTTCATTCCAGCTTCTTTTCGCGTCATCTTCTAATTTCACGTACCAGATGGCCGCCACACCCGACAAAGTTCGGCCGAACACGGAAAGCTTTTGTGGTCGGGTTAGGCCCATCGGCCGCAGGATGTCTGAGAACAGCCGTAGATGGACCATAGGATCTCCAGACTCGTCGAAGTGGTCAATTTGTGGCATCTTGAATCTGTCTGGCAATGTTACAGCCACATCGGTGTACCCATCTTCGATGTCTGGGATGGCCTTCACCCCCTACGATTTCTTGAAAAGCTTCTCCAGCTTACTCAGTTTTAGGGCTGTATGATCTACCTCGAACTCGAATGGAGAGTCCGGGTGGTTGGGTGTAAGATTCTTGGACAGTTGAGGCAGAAGCAGGGGCGAAGCCAGCCCGTTGGAAGGCCTGTGCCCTCTTGAATATTCTGGACATTGGGTAGGGTGTTCTGGGTGTCCGGGAGGGTATTCTGGGGATTTGGCAGGGTATTCTGACCAGTAGGTGCCTGCTCGGGTAATGGAGCCGCTGGTGGAGGAGGAGCCTGATATAGGCGGAATCTTGCATCTAACATTGCTGACCCTAGTGATCAGCTCGACTGCTAGGCCATGATGACTTCTTTGCTTGGAGAATTCCGCTTGGCGGGTAGCATATTCTTGCATCTGCTTCATGCTCTCATGCATTTGGCACATCATCGCCTCCATCCCTGATGTATTCTGCTGTTCCATCTGAATGACCGGTAAATGTATCTCTATGGCGGAAACAGGAATCTCAGCCTGACTGTTTGCTACTAAAGTAGTCCTCTGTCCCGGTAATCCCTGTTCTGACACACTGCGCCTCCTCGGCCTTCTTCTGATAACTGGGGGTAGAGAGTGGAACACTGGATGTCCGTCAACTAGATCCTCGGATCGATTGAGTCGGCGACCTCGTGTCCAAAGTGCTTGGGGAATATCTACTGGTTCGGAAGCAATCGTGCTAAAAACTGCCCCTTAGCAAAAGGATAAATAAAGCGAAAAAGAAATAAATAACCAGATAAACGGGCAGTATAACAGCTTAAATTAAACACACAACACACAGTCGGGCATACAACACACGGTTGATAAGCTGGATATACACTGTCCTCAATCACTGTTTACTGTTCCGTATCACTGTTCCCCAAAACCGAATCTGATATCCGTAGACAACTGATTCGCAGATGCTGACTGATGCCCGCAGGCCTGTTGCCCAAACTCAACTGATACGTGCATTCCCTGTAGAGACGCACTCTAACAAGCACATAGCAGATAAGTGAGAGCCAAAACACAACTATGTTAGGGTAGGGTTTTGCCTGTCCTATTTTGTCAGGAACTAGGGTTCACTATGCATGCAGCGGCTTCAAACAACCTATAAACGGGTAAGCAACCTGTCCTAGTTTGGAATGGTCACTATAGATCCGAATATGCACTAGGTCGAATGGTCAAAAAGGGTGCCCCGGTAAAATCGGGGTTCGTGTTCCCATATTGGCAGAGCCCGTAACCGGTCAGCCTTATGGACATGCCTTGACAAGACAAGCCTCCGGCAAACCGCTCAGGAATAGCAAATGGCAAACACGGTGTCCTAGGCGCACCAATGCAAATGCAATGCAAAGAAACACACAAGTGTAGTCAAAACCAGATTTCACGAGTTCGAGTCAAGTTCTCTAAATCCCCAGCAGAGTTGCCAGAAACTGTAGACGTCCCCGAACGTATCCCGGGGAAGGAGTGCGAATCCCCCCCGTTCTGGTTCGATATTGGGTCTACTACAGTTCAAGGACTCAAATGTCACGGTTCTTAATCTTGAACCAAAGAGTCCAAATCCGGCAAATCGATTTTGAAAACAAATTTTTGAAAGAAGTGCCGAACATGGACTGCTTTGCCAGATACAGAGTCGCCACCTAAATTTTTTTTAATGGGAAATTTAGGAAATCCTGACTCGGTGCCAAAGGCCACGTGTCCGTCATCACCAAAGTTGCCTCGGCTCGGGAACTTGATACGATTGGGAAGGTCGCCGTGAGCACCCCGCTTCGCCCAAAGACCGGCCTCTACTAATCATGATATCTGTTTTTGAAAATATTGTGCGTTCTTATTCCGGTTATTAACCTAGGTTACTATGTGATGCGCACAGCATACAAGTATAGACTGAGTCGCCTGAATTGGAACTAAACACTTCATGTTTGTTTTTGAAAATGGTTTGATGGTGCTACCCGCTGGTAGGCTAAGACGTAGATTTGCCATCCTCGGGTGGGCTTAGAAAAACATGATTTTGCCACTATCTAGTGGGCTTAAAACAAACAGTCAATGATTTGTTCCACTTCAAATAACTCAACCTCCACCCACAAGCATTCAAGGCAGTTATATCACATAAGCACGTAGCCTCATGGTAAGCATGCTTTTCATGGCAGTCACTCACATGCATGCAAGGATGCTAAAGCATAAAACTCACCGAGTACTCCAAGCCAAAACAGAAACTCATTAGAAATCATGCATGATCCTAAATATACAGGATTGCCTAATGCAACACATGCAAAAATACAACTATAGCAGGCTCGGCTATTCTAAACATGGCATATGGAATGCTACAGCTAACATGTATTCAATTTGGAATTGAAATACAAATGCAGTTTGTATGATGCGCCGAGCCCGATGCGTGTAAAACAGATGAATGATGCAAACATGCTGTCATACTGTATGCTAATTGAAATATGCCCTATATCTAACCATCATAAGCAGGTAAATAAAAGGGAAGAAAGACGTGGGGTTGGAAGACATACATTACACTCACCCACACTTATTACAATTATGCCCTCGTGCAAAGGGTCCAAATAAATAATACAGTCCCAAAATGAAAGAATAATACAGTCCAAAATATACAGTCCGAATAATATACAAATCCCTAATTAATTAACAAATTAACTAAGAAAAATAAAACTGGCATGCAAGCCAAGGACTGCCTTGATTCTGCTCCGGATAATGGAATGATGCATGTTTGGGCTGCTTTGCGCGGAAATCCACGGCGATGCCCCGATTAGCCTCTGTTTTGCAATGTTTCTTGAAAAGCGCGCCAAGTCCCGAAAATTTGCTGATTCTTGATTTTGCTGCAACAGAGAGCAAGAAAGGGGCATAGCAATGTATTTCACAAATATATGCATGCCTCGATCCTCGTGCCATCAATCACGCATATCGATGCAGGATGGCCGAGGAGCCAAATTGCACAACTCAATATAGGATGAATGCATATGAATGCTACAACAAAACTTAACTCCATCACGGATAATCCGGAGTGTCGGTGACTTGGGAATTGAGACACATTCCGTTACTTGGAGTACGGAACGCGCCTCGTTTCCCGTGCTCGGGGTAGCTCCTATCCCGAACATGATGCGATATGCATGACATGCATGAAATGCAACTAATACACAATCCTAGCATACACAATTTTATGGAATGGCATACACGCTACACGAGGTAATACACAACTGAGCATATACAATGCTATGGATGAAATGGCATACGCAATGCAATAATGGGCTTACACCAACATGAGAGAGCCTCAGCCACACTCACATAGGAGGCCATCAGATGAAAACAAGACATCTCAAAATGCGTGCATGCGTGCATGCAAATCGAGGACGAACCCTCAGGCACCAAAATGCCACTCTAATGAGACATGGCAAAGACACGGAATATAGTATGCAAACATGAAAAATATAGTGGCAAGATGAGGGGCAAAACAGCCCCGAAACCCGGTAAAACGAAACCCAATGCATGAAATGATCCCGAGATGCGAAATTAGGCACCCAAAATGACTTGTAGCTAAACAATACATGCATAATTTGAACATGACATGAAAAAGCAGAAGCAAGGAAGCCCCAAAACTACCATTTTTACAGTATAAAGCATGGCCAAACAGCAAGCACAAGTAGGGCTAAAATGGCATACAAAAATAGCTCCGCAAGGGAGGCAATGAAGCAATTGATAGATGCAAAGCCCAAATGGAAAAATACCCTTCTACAACATTGAAGAGGGCCTAAGAACATGCTGCTTTTCAGTAGATGAGAACCCCCAAAACAATATGCAAACATGCTAAAAATGCCATGCAAGTAGGCCAACAAGAGGCTAAGAAGTAACTGATATATGAGGGGGTCAAACAAGTGAGGGACCTTCAACAATGTTGAAGAGGGTCCCAAAATATAGCATTTTATAGTAGATGATAAAGCCCAAATCAGTATACAAACATGCTCAAAATGCAATGCAAAAAGTAGGCCAACAAAGGGGTATAACATGAAGTATACAAAAAATTCATCAAACAAACAAAGACCCTTAATAAGATATGTCCAGGGGGTCAAAATATGGCCATTTTCAGTTCTGATCATGGCTTAAAAACAGAAGCAAGGTAGGCTAACAAAGCATGCAAAAATGGTAAGTGCTACATGGAGGCCCCCAACAGTGTTGAGCCCTTCTACAATGTTGTAGAGAGGCTCAAAATAAGCCAACTTACAGTTTATATCATGCCTCAAAACAGACTACACATAGGCTAGAAATATCATGCAAAATAATGGCATACAAGAGGGTATTGAAGCAATTACCAAATGGGGGTCTCAAACAGTGTTGAACCCTTAAACAAACATGAAGAATGGCTCAAAAAAATGACCCTTTCAGTTAAGGTCAGAGCCAAAAATAGTAAGAAAATAGGCTAGAAAGATGTGGCAAAAATGAGCTGCAAAAGAGGGAAAATGGTCTTACCCTTGAAGCGCACTTCTTTGCTGCCATTTGGACCAAGGAATGACACCTCTAAGCCTCTGAAAAACCTCTCCTTGCTGCTGGAATGGAGTAGTGGTGGTGGTGCTAGGTGGTAGTGAAGAGAGTGATGTAGAACTTGGAGTTTTTGAGAGCAATGGAGATAGATATGTGTGTATGAGCTTGAGAGCAATTTTCCAACCCTTTCTCTAGAGCTGGGAGGCCAGCTATATGGACAAAAAATGGGGCAAAAATGGAGGGAAAAAGGACCAAGTTTCCCTCCAAAACCAAATCCCCCCGGATGCATATTTTGGGGGGAAAAAGCTATACAGCTGTAATGTACCCACACTGAGGAAGCTGGCCGGCCACTTATCTGAGTTGCAGGTGGCCGGCCGGCCACCCCCCATGTCCGGCCGGCCAAGGGTCAAAAGGGCCAATTTGATTTTCTGGCCGGCCACCACATATTGGTGGCCTCCCATGTGTCCTCAACAAAACCCTGTGGTTGGAAATTTGCAACTGTAAAACAGGAGAGACAACAAGCCACTTTTAGGAGGGGTTCAAAAGGTTCAACAACAATTACTGGCCGGCCATAGACTTTTAGGGTCCTCCCATGTGTGTACAACACAAATATGTGGTTTGAGGTTGAAGACAGTGGCCCTAGGGTGGTCAACATTGGATCGGAAGTGAGAAAAACGGGCGTCGGAGGGCGCCAGAGGAATATAACTGGTTGCTGAGACAATTGCTGGCCTCCCACACTGATGACCTTCTGGTGATAAAAGCAGTACTGCCAAAAATGAACGAAAATCGATGCAAAACGAATGCTCGGGGGCCAAACACGTGATTGGTCCCAAAAATAGGTCATATATCGGAAAGTGGCGTTCGACCACGAAGTGGGTCTCTCAAACCTCAGTGTCCCTCAAAAGGGATTAAATAGGATGCATGCCAAAAATCGGAGCAATCGGAGATGGTTAGGCAGTCTCGAACCGAGGCACACGGCCTGACGGCTCCGAAAACCGGGAACCGGGCTCCGAAATGGGCAAAATGGCCTACGGCTACGAAAAATAGCCCACGGCCACTGAGAGATGGTCTACGGGACCGCTTCCTCCCCTCAGGAAGAGAAACAGAGAAAACCGAGTCTGGTTCGCAAACCGAGGCAAGGCACAGAAGAGGGTTCGGAAGTCCGGAGACAAGGCTCACGGCCGCGACTCTGGGACTTCTGAACGAGCACAATATGCAGCATCACCGAGCGCTCAATCGGTGACGTCTGAGTCTTAAGGTTGGTCAAAAATGGGTTGTCTACAAACTCATGCCCATTCGACCCGTTTGGCGTAACGGCTCCGATTACATCAATCCCCCAGACTGAAAATGGCCATGGCGAAGTCATGTTGTACAGCTTTGACGGCGGAATGTTCATGCGATTTGCATGAATCTGACATTTGTGACATCGCAGGACGAAACCAATACAATCCTCCTCCATGGTGGACCAATAATAACCCTGTCTGAGGATCTTCCGTGCCAACATTACCCCATTCATGTGCGCACCACATTCTCCCCTGTGGATGGCTTCCATCAGACGCTTTGACTCTTTGGCATCAACGCACAGTTTATGCATTCCCAGATGACCCCGTTTATATAGTTTACGCCCGCAGATGATGAACTAAACTGCCATTCTCCTGATTGCCCTTTTGTCTTTGGCATTTACCCCTGACGGGTATGCTTCTTTCTCCAAAAAGTTCCAGATGTCGTAATACCAGGGGTTTTCGTCCTGAACTTCATCTATAGCGGCAATCGACTCATAGGCAGGTGCAAATTTACAGTCAATGATATTTGGACGCATTCGGACTCCACACGGGATGTCTATCATAGAAGATAGAGTTGCTAAAGAATCTGCGAACCTGTTGTTCTCTCTTAGTAGATGAGTAAAACTTAGCTTCTTAAACCGAGGAATCAGCAAATCCAAAGTCTGGTGATACATCATCATCTTTTCCTCTTTCACTTTCCAATCTCCTTTAGCTTGAGACACAACAAGGTTCGAGTCCCCAATGACGTCTAACCGTCTTGCCCCTAGTTCCAGGGCTGCTTCTAGACCAGCGATGCACACCTCATATTCTGCTTCATTGTTCGAGACTTTGAATCGGAGTTTGAAGGTGAGAGGGATACGGGAATTGTCGGGTGCTATCAGCAATACTCCTATCCCATACCCATGTTGATTTGACGCTCCGTCAAAGTACATCATCCAAGTTTCATTGTCGATATGCAGAATTGATTCATCTGGGAACAGGTACTCAACTGCTTCATCCCCCTCAACCGGGTGGTCGGCAAAGAACTCTGCCACTGCTCTTCCTTTCACTGACTTGCGTGTCACGTACGTGAGATCAAATTCGGAGAGCAACAGCTACCAACGAACTAGCCTACCTATAAGTGCTGGTTTCTCGAAAAGATATTTGATGGGATCAAGTCGTGAAACCAACATTACAGAGTGAGCTAACAGGTAGTGTCGCAGCTTCCTGGTAGCCCATACCAAAGCTAAGCAAGCCTTTTCCAGTGGGGTGTAGCGGGTTTCGTACTCCAGCATCTTCTTGCTGAGATAGTAGATGGCTCTCTCCACCTTGTCTTCTGATTCTTGTGCAAGCATGCAGCCCATTGTAGTTTCAGTTACTGACAGATACAAAATCAACGGTTTTCCTGGTTCTGGGGGTGATAAAACGGGCGAGTTTTATAGATATTCTTTAATCTGTTCAAATGCAGCTTGGCATCGGCCGTCCCATTGGAACTTCTTTCATTTCTTTAGGAGACCAAAAAGTGGTTCACAAGTCAAGGTTAATTTTGAAATAAACCGTCTTATGAATTGCACTTTACCCAGAAAGCCTCGCACCTCCTTTTCAGTCCTTGGTGGTGGCATTTCTAAGATGGCTTGATTTTGGAAGGGTCGACCTCGATGCCCCTTTGTGTAATCAGAAACCCCAGCATTTTTTCCGCTGTAACACCAAATGTACATTTTTGAGGGTTCACCAAGAAGAATTCCCTGATCCTTTGGAAAAACTTATGCAAGGCGGTGTAGTGGCCCTCTCTTTCTTTGGACTTGACAATCATGTCATCCACATACACCTCAACCTCTTTGTGGATCATATCATGTAGTATTGTGGTCGCGGCCCGTTGATAAGTAGCCCCAACGTTCTTCAACCCAAACGGCATTACCCTGTAGCAGTACGTCCCCCACGGGGTGGTGAATGCAGTCTTTTCCCGGTCTTCGGGTGCCATCACTATCTGGTTATAACCTGAGAAGCCATCCATAAATGAGAGTAATGCGTGTCTTGCTGTGAAATCCACCAACTCATCGATGTGCAGTAGGGGAAAGTCGTCCTTCGGGCTAGCTCTATTCAAATCCCTGAAATCCACACATACCCGCATCCTGCCATCCTTCTTCGGCACCGGAACAATGTTGGCCAACCAAGTCGGAAATTCAGATACCAGCAGGAAGCCTGCGTCGATTTGCTTGGTGACCTCTTCCTTAATCTTGAGAGCCCAGTCCGGGCGGATCCTTCTAAGTTTCTGCTTGACAGGTCGGGCCTCGGGGTCAAGGGGGATCCGATACTGTACAATTTCAGGATCGATTCCAGGCATGTCTTCGTAGGACCACGTGAAAACATCTTTGAAATCTTTTAATAAAGCGACTAAGCACTCGCGTTCCTCTGAAGACAACGTGGACCCGATCTGGACCAGCCGCGGGTCCTCCTCAGTACCAATGTTCACGGTAATGATTTCATCCATTAATGGTTTAACAAATCTCTCTTGCTCTTGCTCAATTAAACGTTGTAAAACCGGAGGAACTTCGTGCTTGTCGTTTTCATCAAAGTTTTGAAAGTCTGAATTAATGCAATAAATCAAGGGCACAAAAAAGTACTCAGAAACCACAGATATTTCATTCTCATTAGGCACATCCAAATCGTCCGATTCATTTACAACAGACTTAAATGAAAAGGAAAAAGACAACCTAGACAGGACTGTGGTATCCGGGTTAACATCCCCAGGAGTACCAGACTCAGACTTAGTCGAGCTGGAATCTGATTCCGACTCATAGGACTCAGTGGAATCAGATTCCGGCTCACTACCTGACCCGGTGCTGCTAGACAAAAATCCCTCCTCGTATTTGCCAAATGAGAGAGGGTGCGATAGATGCATCGAAGATAGCTACTGGTTGGCTCGCAGCCGTTTCATCCCCAATCATGGAAACCGCGAAGTTATCCCCCAAGCACTTATGGTCGATCGGAGGATCAGAAAGTAGACATGCCAGCGCTACCCCTATTTCAAATTCTGTGCCCTCAGGATCTACTTCTTTACACTGTTCAGCCCCAGCTGATGGGTCTGTCTGCTCTATGGCAACGTCATCCTCGGATAGTTGCAGGTCGAAGAAGATCTCGAAGCCTGGCACGCGCTTCTTCTCCGCGTTTATCCACGGCTCTGGGAAGCCGCAAAATGGAAAGTCCTCCTCCGGACAAAGCGTCCGCTCAGGTACTGAATGGGCCTATGCATTAACTCAAAAGGCTTCGACTGCTTTGCTCACAGCCCTTCCGGCCATTTCTTTTCCTTCCTTACCCGTTCTCTTTGGTGGGCGAATAACCCAAGCCAAAGGTATGAGGATTGTGTGGCACTTGACGATCTTTAACGCCTTTTAATTGCTTCTTCCTAATCCTATCCCGGGGATGTGTTGTAGCTTATTCATGAGGTAGACGGATTGAGCACTGATGTACACACCTTCATTCACAGCCATAATATTCTGCACCACCCGGGCCTCAGCCAAAGTGAACCCTGATAAGAACACATCCTCCGTGCCATGTTCGATCTCTAGAACTGGTGTAGACACTTCCGGCGGCGAATGGATGGATGAATTTCCGAAGACAATA
The DNA here is from genome assembly GCA_025200525.1 of Camellia lanceoleosa. NCBI lineage: Eukaryota > Viridiplantae > Streptophyta > Magnoliopsida > Ericales > Theaceae > Camellia > Camellia lanceoleosa. The sequence continues at coordinate 118,398 of JANUSC010000340.1, read as the reverse complement.
GCCACCCCGTTCCCATGAGGGTACTTCAGCATTTGATGTAAAGTGGAAGAGACTGCCTTTACTTGGTGCAACCACGGTCGCCCCAAGAGTAAGTTGAAGGTTGCGGGAATGTCCAAGACATGAAATTCGATGTTGTGTTGTCCTGGACCAACCTGAGTCTGAATCTTGACAGTCTCCATCACTTCTCTGCTAGTATTATCATACGCTCTGATCACCTGAGTTGTCCGGAAGTCGCGCTTCAACCCGACAGCATCTGTTACCGGCGGAACATTGATGGCGGACCCGGTATCAACAAGTACCACCGGTATCCACTTGTCTCTACATTCCACGGAAACATAGAGGGGTTTGTTATGATTTGTGCCCTCAGGCGGTAGTTCTTTGTCTTAAAAGGTTAATGCCGGGGAACCTCCTCCCGGAAAAACCAGCCCAACCAGCTGCTCTGGTGTAGTATCTATAGAGAGTTTGGCCTTGACCATAGCAAATAGGACAGCCTGTCTGTGTACTCGCGATGCCATAAGCAGTCCCCAGATGGAGATGTCTACTTGTATCTTCTTCAATTGCTTGAGCACAGCTTCTTCTTCAATTTGTTTCTCCTTCTGTTTCTCAACTTCTTTGTCTTTCCCAGACGCCTCAGGTTGGTCTAAGTGCTGGGGCTTGAAATATCGCCCACTTCTTGTCATATGAGCGATCTCGTCAATATACCAGGTATCGTCTGGTTGGTTACTTCCCCAATCCTTATTGGTGTGGGCAAGACATAAGTCATCGTCTTCCCACCACATTCCGTCGGCAACCGACAGACACCTATCCGGCTCCGGTATGATCGTACTCGCAGCACCTCCAGTCTTCATGCCCACAGCATTTTCTGTTGCCGTGCACACAGCACTCTCGACCCCCACATGGGCCTTAGCTTTTCTGATTCTCTCGGAATCCTCAAATCTTTGTTGTTCCAACTACGTCAGTACAGCTGGTTCAATATTCCCTGCATTTACAATCCCCAAATTTTGAGCGAAATTCTTAATGCTGGCGCTCTCCGGCAGTGTATTCTGACTCTTGGCCCTTCCGGCCACTACTGATACTCTTGCCCCTGCTGGGCCCTGTTCTGGTTGAAATTCTACGATGTCTGGTTGATCATCTAACCATCCGGTAACTTCTACCGACTCCTCATAGTCGAACCAGTTGATTGCAGCATCCCCTGATTCTTGGTCAATGAAGAACTGGAGGTTGGCAAAGTCCTCTCCCACAGCTGTTAGATCATCTATTCCCCCTTCAAATCTGTTCTCCTGAATCACACATAACTTTGCTTTTTCTGGCAGCCCTATACTCAGACCGGCCCACTGACTGGATGTATTCACTCGGATCATAGGCTCCTTTAGCAAGATTCCCTGACTGTTCAATCTCAGACTCAGCAACTCCCTTTTCCTCTGAAATCTGCTCTTTCCCATCTTCGGTGGTCACCACCACTGGCTTAGATTAGGTTGTGGAGATGCCCATCATGCACAAGTCAGTGCAGACAGGAAGGATCACCTCCGGGTTAGGTAGGTGGGATGGGGTGATATAGATACTAGGATCGTAAGACACGACCCCAGTTTGAATGAAGTTGATTCTGTTGGGAGGAGGGGCTTGGTTATGTGGTGGGAGAGGATTTGTCGTGACGTTGGGTTTTTCGGGAGGCGCGATCACCTGCTTGTCAATAAGATCCTGAATCTCATGACGCAATCTGTAACAACGGTCGGTGTCATGGCCGTCTTTGTTGGTGATCTGTATGATATTTGCCGGGTCATGAGAGGGAGGGAGTGGATTTGGTAGTGGCCTCGGCTCTAGGGGCGTCAAATGCTTCTTCCTGATTAATACCCCCAGAGCTTTGGACGGGGGCATATATAGGGGGGTAAAGGTTCTTTGGCCTCTGGGTTGTTATTTGGTGTTTTGGGTGTTGCTTCCAGATGCGCCAGAGAAAGGTGTGGCTGTCGTGGGTCTTGGGGGAGGGGGAGTGGTGGTGACCATGCTCACCTCTGGCTTCGTCGATTCTTGGCGCCACTTTCGAACTGCGTTATTATTCTGATTGAAAGTCCTTCTGGGTTGCTCCTTATCCTGGTCGATCAGACCTTGTTTTATGGCATCCTCAATTTGTACCCCCATCTCGTGTAAATCTGAGAAGGTGGGAAAGGGAAGTACAATCATCTTCTGCATCAATTTCGGTTGGAGATTGCGCACAATCATCCTGATTTGATCTTTGTCTGTAGGCCTCAAGGTCATCATCGATGCCTTTGCCCTCCATCGAGTTACGAAGTCTGAGAAAGTCTCCTTGGGTTCCTGCCTCGTTGTTTCGAAATCACGGGTTGTAATCTCGATCTGTGTATTGTACGAAATCTTGTGCGACAAAGGCCTCGCCATCTCATCCCAACTTCTTTTACCTCATCTTCTAACCCGGCGTGCGGATGGGCCACACTCGACAGAGTTCAGCCAAACAGGGAAAGCTTTTGTGGTCGGGTTAGGCCCATTGGCCGCAGGATGTCTGAGAATAGCTGAAGATGGACCATGGGATCTCCAGACCCATCGAAGCGGTCAATTTGTGGCATCTTGAATCTCTCTGGCAATGTTACGGCTACATTGGTGTACCCATCTTCGATGTCTGGAATGGCTTTTACTCCTTGTGATTTCTTGAAAAGCTTCTCTAGCTTACTCAGTTTTAGAGCTGTGTGGTCGATTTCGAACTCAAAGGGAGAGTCTGGGTGATTGGGTGTATGAGTCATGGACAGTTAAGGTGGAAGCGGGGGCGGAGCTAGTCCCATTGGAAGGTTTGTGTCCTCTTGGATATTCTGGACATTTGGCACGGTGTTCTGGGTGTTTGGCAGAGCATTCTGAACAGTAAGAGTCTGTTTGGGTAATGGGGGCCCTGGTGGAGGAGGAACCTGATGTGAAGCTGATGCTGCATTCTGCTGTTCTAGCCTAGTAATGAGTTCGGCCTGCTAGGCCATGACTGTGGCCTGTTGCTTAGAAAATTCCGCTTGGCGGATGGCATCCTCCTGCATCTATCTCATGCTCTCTTGCATTTGACGCATCATTTCCTCTATCCCGGCCATATTCTATTGGTCTAGCTGACTGACCGGTAAGTGTATCTCTATGGCAGAAACAGGAATCTCAACCTGACTGTTTGCTGCTAAAGTAGCCCGCTACCCCGGTAATCCCTGCTCTGACACACTGCGCCTCCTCGGCCTTCTTCTAACAATTGGGGGTAGGGAGTGGAACACTGGATGTCCGTCAACCAGATCCTCAGATCGATTGAGTCGGCGACCTTGTGTCCAAAGTGCTTGGGGAATATCTATTGGTTCAGAAGCAATTGTGCTAAAAACCCTGTCCCCCTAGCAAAAAGATAAATAAAGCGAAAAGGAAATAAATAACTAGATAAACGGATAGCATAACAGCTTAAATTAAATACACAACACACGGTTGGGCATAACAACACACGGCTGGTAAGCTGAATACACACTGTCCTTAAACGCTGATCAATACCCCTGAATCACTGTCCCCAAAACTGAATCGGATACCCGCAGATAACTGATTCTCAACTACTGACTGATGCCCGCAGGCTTGATGTCCAAACTCATAAATTGATACATGCATTCCTATAGAGACACACTCTAAAAGCACATAACAGATAAGTGAGACCCAAAACACCCCTATGTTGGGGGAAGGTTTCCCTGTCCTATTTTTGTCAGGAACTAGGGTTTCACTACGCACACAGCGGTTTCAAACAACCTATAAACGGGTAAGCAACCTGTCCTAGTTTGGAATGGTCACTATGGATCCGAATATGCACTAGGTCGAATGGTCAAAAAGGGCGCCCCGGTAAAATCGGGATTTGTGTTCCCATACTGGCAGAGCCCGTAACCGGTCAGCCTTATGGACATGTCTTGACAAGACAAGCCTCCGGCAAACCGCTCAGGAATAGCGGATGGCAAACACGGTGTCCTAGGCGTACCAATGCAAATGCAATGCAAAGAAACACACAAGTGTAGTCAAAACCAGATATCATGGGTTCAAGTCAAGTTCTCTAAATCCCAATGAAGTCGCTGTAGGCGTTCGAACGCATCCGGGAGGGTGCGACTCCCGCTCGTTCATATTGAGGTCTACTATTCGAAGGACTCAAATGTCACAGATTCTTAATCTTGAACCAAAGAGTCCAAATCGGAAAATTGTTTTGAAAACAGATTTTTTGAAAGAAGTGCCAAACATGGAATTGCTTTGCGACATGAGTCGCCACCTAAATATTTTATTTTTGGGAAATTTAGAAACCCCGACTCGGTGCCAAAGGCCACGTGTCCATCATCACCAAAGTTGCCTCGCTTGGGAACTTGGGTACGATTAGGGAAGGTCGCCGTGAGCACCCCCGCTCGCCGATCAAAGACCGGCCTCTACTAACCATGATATCTATTTTTGAAAACATTGTGTGTTCTTATTCCGGTTATTAGCCTAGATTTACTATGTGATGCGCACAGCATACAAGTATAGACTGAGTCGCCTGAATTTGAACAAAACATTTCATGTTTGTTTGTTTGAAAATGGTTTGATGGTGCTACCCGCAGGTAGGCTAAGACGTGGATTTGCCACTCTCGGGTGGGCTTGGAAAAACAGGATTTTGCCACTGTCTAGTGGGCTTAAAACAAACATTTGATGAATTGTTCCTGTGGGAGTGTGGTTTGGAAATACTCTTCAGACCCTAGTCAGCGCCAACGATCCTCAGCTAGTCACTTGCAAAAATGCAAATGCTCTGGTTGGGGGTGCCGGAATTAGCACTCCGACGGACAAGTTAGTTCTTCTACTCAAGAAAGCTTGTTCACTAAGTTTTTAGTAGTAATTCTTGCATACCTTGTTTAGTCCGTTGTCACTATATTTATACTCGCCTCCTCTGATCCTCGGGGCCAGGGCCTATTTTTTCAATCATTACCTTTTCCACTATTCGGCTATAGGGATGCCCCATATTCGGCCCTCTATCCTATTCGGCCCCTTAACCTTGTGTGATAGAGGCCGGCTAGCGTTAAGCCTTCAAAATATACCTCATTTATATTTGTCGATTATTCGGCTACCACAATTGCCCTCCGAACTCCCTATTGACGGTAGTCAATCGGCGTGTTTGGTTCAGAATTCGAGAAGTTTATCATCACGCGGCTTCGCGTTCCCCAATACATGTCAGGGGGCGCGCGCTTCTTTGTCCATCATTACGCTTTCCCGCTCTATTCATATGTATATCAGCATTTATTGCGATTTGAAATTTTGGTCCTTTCGAATTCAGGTTTCGTTGATTTTCTGGGGCTTTTGGAACGCCAGTGCATATCTCTTCGTGACTCGCATTTTCTGCAACTTCTTCCGCCTTCCCTCGTCTCCTCTGCTCTTCGTAAGTTTCCTCATCCCTTCTTTGTAATTCTATTTTTTCTGTTTGCTATTTTGGCTTCGGCGAGTATTTAGTTTTCTGCTAAGATGGCCAAACATTTGAAAGACCTCCTTTCTGAGGATCGTGTCTCCGGTTTCCGGCGACATTTTTCTATTCCTGATGACGTCCACTTATCCCTTGTAACGGACAACGCTCTCGACATGGAGAGGGAAGATCAAAACACGATCGTATTCCCTCTTTTATCCATTGCTGAGGGCGGGGTTCGTTTCCCCCTACACCCACTTCTTAGGGCCTTTCTCCGCTATTGGGGTTTGATTCCTTCTCAGCCCAATGTAAATTTCTTTCGGATCATCATGGGGGTTGTAGAGTTGAATCAATGCCTTAGGATTAACCTTGGGATTCCGGCCATTCGGCACTGTTACGCCTTAGCCAAATCCTCCGGTCGGCTGGGGCGATATTTCCTCAGAGCCAAAGATACTGACCATCACTTAGTGACTATGCTTGCCAGTTCTGGTAAGCGGGTTGACGACGTGATGGTCAACGTCTGAGGTAACTGGGACTTCGCTGAAAGGGAGGATCGGTTGGACCCTATTCCCAGACATAAGGGTGACCCAGGTTACCACGCAATGCCTTATATTTGTTGGTCTATCTCTTATTCGGCTCTTTTCTCTAAATCGCTTTTTATCTTCTGCAGGTAATAGGTTGAAGAAAGTTCTGACTTCGGTTGACGACGTGGTTCTTGGGGAGATCAAGACTGCACTCAGATATTTCGGCCGCCCAAACTTGCAAAAGCAAGGAAGGGCCGCCCATATTCTCCTTCGGTACGAACCCACTTACACTACTTTCTCGGCTGCAGATCACATTCCGATTCCAGTCGGCAATCAACAGCTCTCGGCCCTTATCTTCCCCAGCTTCAAAAACCTTAGGCAGATCGGTCTCGCAGCTTCTGATTCGGGGGAAGACGCCGAACAGGTTGCTGAGGTGATTGCCGATCCGGCTGGGGAGTTTACTGAGGGGGTTGTAAAGGGCGACGAAGCCGTACGCTCGTCATTCGAGGCCACCGAGCCGTCCGGGTCAGGACGAGCAGACTTCTCTTCCGGGGATATTTTTGCGAACTTGGAGGATCTACCCGGCGATTTCTTTGAGGGTATGGCGAAGGAAAGCCTAACGCAGATGGCGCGTAAAAGAAATGCCGAGCGGATAGCCGCCCGAAAGAAGGCCGAATGCGCTGTATCAGACCCTAGCTTGATCAAGCCCTTCGTACCCGTTTCTGAGGGGACGGTTGAGGTTGCTGCGTTTGATACGGAAAAAGGTGGAGAACAAGCCGATGGGGAACGGCTGATCCCGGAGCAAGGCCAAAGGCGTGGTGCCGAGGGAGAGGAGGGTTCGGAAGCTGGCCCCGTTAGCAAACGGCCTCGGCTTGAAGAACCGGACGTGGTCGCTCGTCATTATTCACCAAAGATCAGGGATATGTCGATTTTATCCGACGCTTCGGCCATCGAGGATCCAGCCGTGGCTCTGAGCCTGGCGGCTTCAATTTCTCTGCCGACTGACAACACTGCCTTTGGTGCCGTGCCTGATGTTTTGGCCGTTGCCCTAGTTGCTCAGTCAGCATATCTGGTAAGTTACCTTCATATTGCTCTTGTTTGTTAAAGGCGTCTAATCATACCGACTTGGTTTGCAGACGGTCGGAAGGATTGCTGACTTGGGCCGCCGCCTGCGTGGTGCTCTCGGGAGAGCTGACCATTTGCAAACGGAGCTGGAGGGTCAGAAAAGTAGGGCCGAGTTCGAAATTATGAGAGCTGGAATGGAGAGCGCGCGGGCCGAAGCAGAGAAAGAGAGGGCTCGCGTCGCCGAACAGCTTCGTGTTGATGCTGAGGGTAGGGCAAATGCGAGCGAGGAATCGCTCAATCTTTCCAAGAAGGCACTTGCTGAAGCGGAAGCTCAGTTAGAGGAGCTTAAGGCGGCCCACGAGAAAGCCGTATCAGAGGCCTTTGAGGTGGGGAGAGGCGCCGCTCTGACGGAATATGTTGAAGAAGTATCCAAATTTGAGAATCGCGGGTTCAAACATGGGTGGCTCAAAGCCCTCGCTGCCGCTGAAGCTACATTGGATTTGCCAATCCCTTATGAGCAGGTGGATGTTGAGCCGCTTGAATCCGATACCGAAGAATGATCCGGAGCCGCATCGAAAGGCGCCTTTTTTGTTTTTGTTCTTCTTTTTGGTTTAGGGTAGTTTTCATGTATAAATTGGTTGGCATCTGCGCGCAATTTATTAATGAAAATTTCCTTGTAATTGTTTGCTACCACCACATACTTTGTATGAAAGGGTTCTGTGGTTTAATTTTGATCTTGTAATTTTTTGTTACTACCACACGCACTTTGTATCAAAGAGTTCTGTGGTTTAATGCATTTAGTAAAACGGCATTGCATATACTGTGGGGAAACCCTGATTTGTGAATCTGCCATTGCATATACTGTGGGGAAACCCTGATTTGTGAATCTGCCATTGCATATACTGTGGGGAAACCCTGATTTGTAAAAATCTGCCCTTGCCCCAGGGGGTTCATAAAAAGAATTCTAGTTCTGAATCGACTTGTCAGCCGGCTGGGGTACTTGGTCCGAACAGATTGAGCGTGAGCCGGATATCTTTACTGTGGCACGAATGATTTTATCTAGAATTCTTCTAAACAAACCGTACGTAGAATATCGTTTGTCCAAACTTTAGTTAGATTTTATCTAAAAATTTATCTGAAGTCGCCAACCGCTGAGGGTAGAGAGGAAAAGATTGGTCAATGTCTGGGTTCCTGCAGATTCAATTCATGTCCCATCAAAATCACCATTTGCAATTTCACTGCCTATTGATCTTGGGCCCTCAGATTGATGAGTCTGCCCTTGCCCGATGGAGCTTGGGGGGTAGTTTAGCCGAACAGATTGATGTATCTGCTCTTGCCCGAATCAGCTTGTCCTGCCGTTAATTTAGTCGGCGCCGGGCGCTTGGGTTTCACGATTAATGAACCTGCCTCGATCGTGCTGCCTCTGCGAGTGTTAAATGATCAAAGGTACAGCTTTTAAGAGTCTGGTAGGTATCTGTTTGAGACTTCTGAGAGAAGGTCTGTTGTGCGAATGTCAAACAAACTCTTCTTCAACAGCAAAGGGGAAGCCAAGACGCTGGCTGAGCTTGGCGGTGATATGCATCGAGGTGAACACCGCGGCGCGCCCTTGTGTGCTGCGAATAAGAGTTCTATGGGTCGAGAGAGGCGTCAATCTCCTCGACGTCGTAGTAGGTCGCCCAGACGGGATAGGCAGTCACAGGGGAGATCGCCACACGCCCAAGTCGAAAGGAGATCAGACGCAAACTGCGTCTGCTAAGTTTTGCAGTATTTGTGAAGAATAAGCCCATGACGGAAGCGGACTCGATCGTTCGAGATCCAGATGTGGCGGTCGAGTTTGCTCAACAAATATTTCCTCCGGAAGTTCAGCAGTCAATGGTTGGTCGTCAGGACTATGAAGTGTTTCGCGAGGGCATTCACGAGGCGGTGAAAGGGCTCTATACGGCCTATGAAGTCGGCATATTGCGCCGCCGCCGAGAAATGGAGAAAAGGATGAGCATATCCGTAGTTTGGAGGCTCATGGAGGCGGTGAACGTGAGTTAAGAAAGATCAAGGCGGCTCGGCACAACGGTAGGCGGAGTGAATCCAATCGTGGAAGAGAGGGTTACCAGTCGGCTTATAAGCGCTGCCCTTGCCGATCGTGAAACGGCGAGCATGTTCACATTGGAGTCCGCCAAGGGGAGGTCTTATGAAAAAGGTTTCCATGAAGGGCGCTTGGTTGGGATCCAAAAGACCAAGGAGAAGCTTGCCGAAGAGGTTTGCCGATGTGAGAACCGTGGGTTCAGGCATGGTTGGATCAAAGCAACTCAAGTCGCCGAATCTCTTCGCTTGTCAGGCATAAATTCGGCATCACCTCTCTACCACAGTAAGGACTTTCCGTTTTCTGCTTTCGAGGTTGAGAAGAGCGAGGATGAGGGCGACGCCATATGACGTTAATTGTAGTATGACTTTAATTGTTGTAAGGTTCGAACGCTGGTCGCGTTCGCAATTATGTAATTTCTTGATTTTTTGAATAAAAGACGCTTTATTGAAAGTATCAAATTGTCTCCCGCATTCGGCGTGTGGGTGTTAACTTTATTGCATAAATGTTTGGATAGACGTGAATACATCAATCAGACTCAGCATATCAAATCGGTGCGCCGACTCGTTGGAGTGATCGACCTACATGTATAGGCCGTTTATTTTTGAATAAAGCCGTTTCGGCGTGTGTTGTTGAAATTTAAAGAGGCCGTAAGCCAGGGATTGGAGGGGCTACGGACTTAGCTCGAATGCCAGGTGCCTAGCCGATTGGGCTAGGTAATGTTTGCTCTTGCGCAGTCTTTGCGGGTTTTAGCCAACCGCTGAGTGACTAGGTCATGGAGAATGTTGACCGACGCCTGTCTCGTGGGGTTTAGTGTTGAGAAAATCATTTCGGGATTTGGTCCTCGAGATTGCGGCCATTACTGAGAATAAAAGCGGCAGGCGCTTTATGCAGTCGAACATATTTGCGAGGGATAATCAAGAGTTCTCACCATCAGATGGTGATGATAGTTGCAAGAGCTCAAGTTCCGGCCGACCCTGGCGCTCAGATGGTTTGCGGCGAAGGATTCTTCGATGTGGGAGGTGGACCGCTAAAAGGAGAAACTGGAAACACGTCAGCCTCCAAGTCGTTGAAGCAGATCGCCCCGAAAGGAGACATAACGACCACTACCCCTAACCTCCCTTGTCTTGGATCTTGGCCTTGACATTGTCGATGGTGTCAGGGGCCCGGTGACATGCCGGTTCCGGCGCGGTTAGATCGATGCGTTTTGAACCGCAATGGTTGCTCAAATGATGGGTTGATTTGTCTTCGAAGTTAGAGATAGATATTGGAATGTTCAACGCCAGATTAAGGCGTGGTAAAATTTTTAAATCAAAGAAAAAGTGTTATTTCATATAGTTGAGTCTTACTCTGAGTCTATTGTTTAATGGTTTGAGCACGTCATTTCGTATGGTTTGATAGCTTGCTATTATTTTGCTAAATAGATATGCCGAATGAATGTTCCTGATCCCAAATTTTAATGGTTTGAGCACGTCATTTCGTATGGTTTGATTAGTTTGCTATCAGCCCTTGCCTTAGGCGGGGTACGTCATTTCGTATGGGTCGTACTCGTGGGCCGGCTAAGGCACCCCTCGCCGGCGGACCTATTAGTTAACAAATGAGCTCCGGATCTAGAGGCTTTAATTTGGCCAATCGTGATATCCACGAAGGGCGCTCCGAATTCAGAGGCTTGTTCGGCCCTAAGGTGACCTGCACCAACGGGCGCTCCAAATCCGGAGACTTTAATTTGGCCAATCGTGATATCCACGAAGGGCGCTCCGAATCCGGAGACTTGTTCGGCCCTAAGGTGACCTGCACCAATGGGTGCTCCGAATCCGGAGACTTTAATTTGGCTAATCGTGATATCCACGAAGGGCGCTCCGAATTCAGAGACTTGTTCGGCCCTAAGGTGACCTGCACCAACGGGCGCTCCGAATCCGGAGACTTTAATTTGGCCAATCGTGATATCCACGAAGGGTGCTCCGAATTCGGAGGCATGTTCGGCCCTAAGGTGACTTGCACCAACGGGCGCTCCGAATCCGGAGACTAATTTGGCCAATCGTGATGTCCACGAAGGGCGCTCCGAATTCGGAGACTTTTTTGGCCCTAAGGTGACCTGCACCAACGGGCGCTCCGAATCCGGAGACTTTAATTTGGCCAATCGTGATATCCACAAAGGGCGCTCCGAATTCGGAGACTTGTTCGGCTCTAAGGTGACCTGCACCAACGGGCGCTCCGAATCCGGAGACTTTAATTTGGCCAATCGTGATATCCATGAAGGACGCTTCGAATTCGGAGACTTGTTCGGCCCTAAGGTGACCTGCACCAATGAGCGCTCCGAATCCGGAGACTTTAATTTGGCCAATCGTGATATCCACGAAGGGCGCTCCGAATTCGGAGGCTTGTTCGGCCCTAAGGTGACCTGCACCAACGGGCGCTCCGAATCCGGAGACTTTAATTTGGCCAATCGTGATGTCCACGAAGGGCGCTCCGAATTCGGAGACTTGTTCGGCCCTAAGGTGACCTGCACCAACGGGCGCTCCGAATCCGGAGACTTTAATTTGGCCAATCGTGATGTCCACGAAGGGTGCTCCGAATTTCGGAGGCTTGTTCGGCCCTAAGGTGACCTGCACCAACGGGAGACTTTAATTTGGTCAATCGTGATGTCCACGAAGGGCGCTCCGAATCCGGAGACTTTAATTTGGTCAATCGTGATGTCCACGAAGGGCGCTCCGAATTCGGAGGCTTGTTCGGCCCTAAGGTGACTCAAGACTAACCAGCGCTCCGAATCCGGAGACTTTAATTTGGGCCAAGAGGCTTGAAGGAGTGACAAAGAAAATCGACTTCCATTAAAATGTGGTACCAGTACAAGCATCAGATCCCACAAGTCGGGTCCGTGGATGGATCTTCTCAAAATCTACGTTCGCGCGGATTGCGGTGAGCCACGGATCTCCTCAATGCCGCGGTCAGTTGGAAAGCGCATAAGCTGATGGTAGGTGCTTGGGACAGCCTTCATGACGTGCAACCAGGGGCGCCCCATGATGGTGTTATATGGCGACGGAAGCTTCACAACAAAGAATTCCACGTCAACCGTTTTTGAGCCCGCTCGAACAGGTAGCACGATCCTCCCCAACGGGTACTCTGGATTCATGTTGAAGCCGAATAGTGGCTGAGACGATGGAGATAGGTCCGACTCTTTGAGGCCGAGTTCAACAAAAGCCCTGTAATACAAGATCTCCGAAGTGCTTCCTGGGTCTATAAGAATGCGTTCAACGCTAAACTGACGTACGCGTAATTGGACGACCAGAGGATCGACGTGGCTGGCCACTGTTCCGATGAGGTCGGAGTCATCGAACTTAATTGTCGGAGCTTCTCTGTGCCTGCTAGTTGACATGTTATGTTGCCGGGGTATTAGGCGCGATTGGGTCATATGCACGGTCGGGGACGCCGGTGGACCGTAGATTACGTGGATTACGCCAAGAGGAGGTGAATCCTGTCTCAAGGCTAATGCTTTGGTTGGCCTTCCCTTGCTCACGTACTGATGTAGTCGACCATCTTGCACCAGTTCCTCTAGATGATCCTTTAGGGCATAACAGCTCTCAGTTTCGTGGCCGTGATCGTTGTGGTATTCACATCGTCTGTCCCTCCTCCGTGTGTCTGGAGGTCCCACCATCTTTGACGGCCATTTGAAAAACAGAAGGTGCTGGACTTTGGTCATTATTGTCGCGATCGGCCCGGCTAACTCAGATACTTCTTCGGTTCGCCTTGAGCGTCTCATTGTCGACTTGTAGTTGTTCGTTCGTTCGATGGGAGCACTGATCGCTTGATCGGCGGGAGTCCCGCCTTTTGTCTCGCTTGGTTCGTTGCCGGGGTTCAGGGCTTGGCGGCGGCACGGAGCTGATTGGTCGAGCAATTTCGGGGAGGGCCGTTTTGCTGGATATTTGTCCTGCTTTTATCCTCAGGGCATCGTCTTCCACTTTACAATATTCTTCAACTTTCTTCATCAATGCCCAGACTGTTTTGGGGGGCCTCCGGGTCAGGGAACTACGCAGAGCACTGTCAGGATGTAAGCCCATTTTGAAGGCGGTGATGGCCATGGAGTCGTTGCAAGCGTCGTCGACAAGGTTGAAGCACTCCCAATATCGTGCCGAGTATGCTCTGAGCGTCTCTCCCGACTGGATCTGCATGGCCCAGAGGGAGTCGGCCTGTTTCGGTTGTACCTCGTTGGTGATGAACCTGGCCCTGAAGGATTTCTGCAGTTGGCGGAAGCTTTTAATTGAAGCTGGCTCCAACTTGTAATACCACCTGACGGCTAGTGGACCTAGGCTGCTAGGGAATATTCGGCACATGAGGGCTTCATTGTTCCGCGTCAACGTCATGGCCTGCTTTGTAATGACGGATATGATCGGTGGGGTCGACGATTTGCCGTCAGAAAGAGTAAACGACGAGCTTTTGAATTTCTTGGGAGGACGCCCTTGCGATCCGTCGAGCTTAAAGGGTCGTGGCCGGGTCTTCCTCGTTTGAGCTGCTTCTCCTGCGCTTGTTCCTTGTTCGCGGATCCTTTTCGGAGGAGCTGGAGGCTTCGGATCGTCCCTTTGCGTCGGACTCTGTGGACAATGAATTGGAGTTGCTATCGGTATCCTTTGGTCGGGCCCGTGGTCTTTGCCCGTCTGCCCTTGGAAGTTGCTCTGGTTCCTGGCGCATGGCCTCTCTAGATTTTGCTACCTCCAGGGCCAAGTCTTGACGGAGTCGTTCGTTCTCAGCGATCATGTTTTCGAGCCTTTGTTCGTTCTGCTTTACTTGTTCCATGATAGCCTGCATTGCTTCTTGTGCTGAAGTTGTTGGCGAATCAAAGTTCAAGGCGCGTCGTGCCGCTATGGTTTCTTTTCCGAGCATGTTAGCTGGGGTAAGGTCGTCTTCCCGTGCGATCTCGTCGGTGGCTATCGGAGGATCTTCAATCACGCCTTCCATGGATGTATTTGAGTATTCCCACAGACGGCGCCAATTGTGGGAGTGTGGTTTGGAAATACTCTTCAGACCCTAGTCAGCGCCAATGATCCTCAGCTAGTCACCTGCAAAAATGCAAATGCTCTGGTTGGGGGTGCCGGAATTAGCACTCCGACGGACAAGTCAGTTCTTCTACTCAAGAAAGCTTGTTCACTAAGTTTTTAGTAGTAATTCTTGCATACCTTGTTTAGTCCGTTGTCACTATATTTATACTCGCCTCCTCTGATCCTCGGGGCCAGGGCCTACTTTTTCAATCATTACCTTTTCCACTATTCGGCTATAGGGATGCCCCATATTCGGCCCCTTATCCTTGTGTGATAGAGGCCGGCTAGCGTTAAGCCTTCGAAATATACCTCATTTATATTTGTCGATTATTCGGCTACCACAGTTCCAATCCAAATAACACAACCTCCACCCACAGGCATTCAAGGCAGTTATATCACATAAGCAGTTAGCCTCATGGTAAGCATGCTATTCATGACAGTCACTCACACGCATGCAAGGATGCTAAAGCATAAAACTCACCGAGTACTACAAGCCAAAACAGAAGCTCATTAGAAATCATGCATGATCCTAAATATACAGAAATGCCTAATGCAACACATACAAAGATGCAACTATAGCAGGCTCGGCTATTCTAAACATGGCATATGGAATGCTACAACTAACACGTATTCAATTTGGAATTGAAATATAAATGCAGTTTGTATGATGCGCCGAGCCCGGTGCGTGCAAAACTGATGAATGATGCAAACATGCTGTCATACTGTATGCTAATGGAAATATGCCCTAATCTAACCATCATAAGCAGGTAAATAAAAGGGAAGAAAGATGTGGGGTTAGAAGACATACATCACACTCACCCACACTTATTACAATTATGCCCTCGCGCAGAGAGTCCAAATAAATATACAGTCCCGATTAAAAGAATAGTACAGTCCAAATATTTACAAATTCCTAATTAATTAACAAATTAAATAAGAAAGCTGTAAAACTGGCATGCAAGCCAAGGACTGCCTTGATTCTGATGAATGATGCATGTCTGGGTTGACTTGCGCGGAAATTCATTGGGATGCCCCAATTAGCCTCTGTTTTGGCAACTGTTCTTGAAATGCGTGCCAAGCCTCGGAAGACTGCTGATTCTTGATTTTGTTACAACAAAAAGCAGGAAAGAGGCATATCAATGTATTTCACAAATGTATGCATGTCTCGATCCTCGTGCCACCAATCACGCATCTTGATGCATGATGGCCGAGGAGTCGAATTGCACAACTCGATATAGAATGAATGCATATGAACACTACAACAAAATCTAACTCCATCATGGATAATCCGGAGTATCGGTGACTTGGGAATTGAGACACGTTCCGTCACACGGAGTATGGAACGCACCTCGTTTCCCGTGCCTTAGCCACACTCACATAGGAGGCCATTAGATGAAAATGAGACAACTCGAGATGCATGCATGCGTGCACGTAAACCGAGGACCGACCCTCAGGCACCGAAATGCCACTCTAATGAGACATGGCAAAGACATGGAATATGATATGCAAACATGCAAAAATCAGTAGCAAAATGAGGGGAAAAACAGCCCCGAAACAAGGCGAAATGACGCCCGATGCATGGAATCTCTCCCGAAATGCAAAACTAGGTACATGAAATGGCTTGCAGCTATACAAAGCATGCATAATTTGTACATGAAGTGTAAAATAAGAATCAAGGCAGCCCCAAAATAAGAATTTTTTCAGTTTAAAGCATGGCCAAACGGCAAGCACAAGTAGGGCTAAAATAGCATACAAAAATGGCTCCGCAAGGAAGACAATGAGGCAAGTGGTAGATGCAAAGCCCAAACAGAAAAAGACCCTTCTAAAACACTGAAGAGGGACCAAAAATATGATGTTTTTCAGTAGATTATAAGCCCCAAATCAGTATATAAACATGCTCAAAATGCAATGCCAGATTAAGGCCAACAAAGGGGCAAAGAAGTAACTGATATATGGGGGGCTCAAAAAAGTGAGGTACCTTCAAAAATGTTGAAGAGGGTCCCAAAATATATCATTTTACAGTAGATGATCAAGCCCAAATCAGTATACAAACATGCTCAAAATGCAATGCAAGATTAAGGCCACAAGAAGGCTATAACACAAAGTATACAAAATATTCATCAAAAAGCCAAAGACCCTCAATGAAACATGACAAGGGGGTCAAAATATGGCCAATTTCAGCTCTGATCATGGCCGAAAAACAGAAGCAAGATAAGCTAAAAAAACATGCAAAAATAGGGACCAAAAGAGGGGTACAATGGCAAGTGATACATGGAGGTCCCAAACAAGGATGAGCCCTTCTTTAATGTTGAAGAAGGCCTCAAAATAAACCTATCTACAGTTTATGTCATGCTCCAAAACAGATCACACATAGGCTAAAAATATCATGCAAAATAATGGCATTCAAGAAGATATTGAAGCAAGTGCCAAAAAGAAGCTTCAAACTGCAATGAGCCCTTAATGAGACATGGAATATAGCTCAAAAAAATGACATTTTCAGTTTTGGTCGGAGCTCAAAACAGCAAGCAAAATGGCTAGAAAAGTGTTGCAAAATTAAGCTCAAAAAGAGGGAATTGACACTTACCCTTGAAGACCGACCCTTGGCTCCCTTTTGGCTTGGGAAATGCTGCCTCCAAGCTTCTGGAAAGCTTCCCAAGTTGCTGGAAATGGAGTAGTGGTGGTGATGCTAGGTAGTGATGAAGGAATGGTACAAGGAACTTGGATGCTTGAGCTTGAAAGAGAGAGATGGAGGGAGATGTGTATACAAAGCTTAAGGAAAATTTTTTCAACCCTCAAGACAGAGCTGGAGGCTCTATTATGTAGACAAAAATGGGGGAGAAATGGAGGGAAAAAGTGGAGGAAAAATGGATCAAGTTTCCTCCCAAAAGTTGTCCCCTGGATACAGGTTTTTTGGGAGGAAAACAGATATACAGCTGGAATATACACATTGCAAGGATCATGGCCGGCCAGCCACCCCCCATGGCCGGCCGGCCAAGGATCAAAAAGGCCAAGTTGATTTTCTAGCCGACCATCACAAAAAGGTGTCCTCCCAGGTGCCCTCAACACAACCCTGTGGTTCAACACTGGCAACTGTAAAACAGGAGAGAGAACAAGCCACTTTTCAAAGGGGTTCAAAAGGTTCAAGTAGAATTAATGGCCGGCCATATAATATTTGTGTCCTCCCAGGTGTCTACAACACAAATATGGAGGTTAGGATTGAAAAAAGTGACCCTAGGATGGTCAACATTGGCTTGGAAGTGAGAAAAACGGGCGTCGGAGGGCGACGGAGGAATATAACTGGTTGCTGAAACAATTGCTAGCCTCCCACCCTTCTGTGACCTTCCTGGTGATAAAACAGAGGTACCTGCCAAAAATGAACAAAAACCGATGCAAAATCAATGTTCGGGGGCCAAAACGCGCAGTTTGGGGCCCCGAAAACTGCCTGTCAAGCATCGGGAGTGGCATTCGACCACGAAGTTAGTCACTCGGACCACAGTGTCCCTCGAAAGGGAGTAAATAAGATGCATGCCAACAACCGGAGCAATCAGAGATAGTTAGGCGGTCCGGAACCAAGGCACACGGCCTGACGGCTCCGAAAACCGGGAACTGGGCTCCGAAATGGGCAAAATGGCCTACAGCCACAAAATGTAGCCCACGGCCACTGAGAGATGGTCTACGGGACCTCTCCCTTCCCTTAGGAAAAGAAACAGAGAAAATCGAGTCTGGTTCGCAAACCGAGGCAAGGCACAGAAGAGGGTTCGGAAGTCCGTAGGCAGGGCTCACGGCCGCGACTCTGAGACTTCTGAACGAGCACAATACACAACATCACCGAGCACTCAATCGGTGACGTCTGAGTCTTAAGGTCGGTCAAAAATGGGGTGTCTACACATATTGTTCTCGTTCTGGAGTGTCAGAGTCTCGGCTGCGAGCCTTGCCTCCGAACTTCGAGGCACTTTTGTGCTTTGCCTCGGTTTGCGAACCGGGTCCTGCTTTCTCTATTTTCTCTTCCTGAAGGGAGGGAGAGGTCTCATAGACTATCTCTCAGTGGCCGCAGGCTACGTTTCGTGGTCATAGGCCATTTTTCCCGTTTTGAGGCCAATTTCCTATTTCGGAGTCGTCAGCCGTATGCCTCGGTTCTAGACCGCCTAATTACCTCCGTTTACTCCGGTTTTTGGCACACACCTTGTTTCCTCTCCTTAGAGGGACACTGTGGCCCGGGAGACCACCTTCGTGGTCATACGCCACCTCTGGTGCTTCACAGCCTGTTTTCGGGGCCCCAGGCTGCGCGTTTTGGCCCCCGAACCCTCGTTTTGCATCGGTTTGGGTTCATTTTTGGTATGGACCTTTGTTTCATTGCTAGGAAGGTGGTAGGATAGTGGGAGACCAGAAATTCTATCGAAAAATATTTTCTCTCTCCTCCAGCCAGTTTTTCTGACAGAAAGTTGGTTTTTCTCACTTTTGAGCCACATTTTTTGGTTTTTCATGCCATCATTGTGTTGTGCACACCTAGAAGGCCACCAATATGGGTAGGCTGACCAATATTTCTTGTTGACCCTTTTGAGCCTTGCTAAAATGCTGGTTTTCCTCTCTCCTGGGTCACTTTTTCTGGTTTTTCTCCCTACAGCTGTATTCTACTCATTTGGGAGGCCACCTTTCTGGTATGGCCGACTAGAAATTCATCTTGACCTTTTTGAACCCTGGTCGACCGACCAGGGCATGTGGTCGGCCGACCACTTGAACTGGTCGGCCTATCTTCTGCTTTTTGGCATTCTCAAGTGCTTCACAGCTGTGCCAGCTGTAAAGCATTTGACCCACTGTCCGAGATTTTAACCATCTTTTTTATCCTTTTTAGTTGGTTTTGACCCTCTTGCTTAGCTTCTTGGGGAAGCTTGACCCTTTTGGTCTAGCTTCCTCAAGAAGCTTGACCCTTCTGGTTAAGCTTCTTTGAGAAGCTTTGCACCCCTCTTGAGGCTTCTCCAAGAAGCCTTATGCCTTCTCCTCTATAAAACCAAGCCTCCATCTCCATTTGCAAGGGTTAGAAAAAACCAACTGAGGCATATACATACAACTCTCTATATCTCTCTCATCCAAGCTCAAAACATCCTTGTTCTTGGTCATTTACACTACACCTCATAGCCTACCACCTCCACCATCCATTCTAGTACCTTGGGACTGATTTACAGAGGTTGAAGGTTCACCAACTTGGTCCAGAAGTTGCTGCATTGCTGAGTTTCAAGGGTAAGTCTCCATTTCCCCTTTTCTTGTATTTTTTTGCTTCCTATCTTAGGCCTATTTGCAAGAATTTCTGGATTTTGTTATAAACTGTAAAGTGTCTTATTTTTAGCTCCTCTTGAAGTTTGATTAAGGATACTTTTCTGTTTGAGGTCTCCTACATCCTTGTGTGCTTCATCTCTCTTTTAGGGCTTATTTTGCGTGATATCTTAGCCTTACTTGCAAACATTTTTGAGATTTTCCATGAACTAAAAAAGTATTATTTTGAGCCCCTCTTGAAGTTTGATTAAGGGCATTTTTATGTTTGGGGTTATCTTCCTCTTGGCATGCTTCATTTACTCATGATTAGGGCTATGCATTAGAGCATTCTAATTGGCCTTGGTTTGGCCTCTTAGCCACTGAAAGTCAATGGATTTTCAGTAGTTTAGATGTGTTTTTAGAGCTAAAATCAGAGGGGGGTGACCCCCTCTCTTCTTGTTTTGTTTGTTGGCCCTTTTGGCCTTCCAAAGGGCCCCTTACTTGCATGTTGTGAAGTCACTTTTCAGGCCCAATTTGGTGAGTTTTAAGGTCTTCCTTACCTCTGTCCGAAGCCTGTTTGACCATATTTTGTGTCCTTCATGCATGTGTAAAACAATCCTCCTCAAAGCCTTTCAAGAGGACCTTTCATTGCATGCTTCCTTGACCTATTTCATGGCCTTTTTGATGAGTTTTAGGGCTGTCATAATTGATTTCTAGAGTTGATTTTTCCATGCTAAGTGTCCTTGATGCATGTGTAGAGTAACCCCTCTTGTGGCCTTTCAAAGGAACACACTTTTCTTGCATACATTGGATACATTTCAGTGGTTATTTGGGGTTTATTTGACATGCCATGTTAATCTTTTGGGCTGATTTGGTGACCTCTCTTATGCTTCATGTACATGCCATGTAAACCATGCTTACTGGCTTAGGTTGCATGTTGTTTTAGCCCTTCATGTTAGCACTTTTTGGCCATACTTTGAACTAATATTGTGCATATTTTGGGACTTCCTTGGCTCTGTTTTTGTACTTCATGATCAAATAATGCTTGCTTTGCATGATTATAGTTCAATGCATTTGCCTAGTTTTCAGTTTCGGGGCCTCTTTCATGCATTGGGTGCCATATTTCCATCATTCGGGACCATTGCGCATCATATTTCAGTGCTGGAAATTGCATGTTTGTATGCCATCTTTCATCCCTTGCCATGCTTTGGTAGAGTGGCATTTGATGCCTTAGGTTCGGTCCTTGGTATTCGTGCATGTGTGCACGCATTTCGGTTGTCTAATTTTCATCTAATGGCCACTGATGTGAGTGTGGTTGAGGTCCACTCATATTGGTGTAAGTCCATCTTGCATTGTGTATGCCATTTTAGTTCATAGCATTGCTTATGCTAGGTTGCTTGTTAATGCATTGTGCATGCCACGTTGTGTCACGTGCATTGTGTATGCCATTTTAGTCCATAGCATTGCGTATGCTAGGTTGCATGTTAATGCATTGTGTATGACATGTTATGTCACGTGCATTGTGTATGCCATTTTAGTCCATAGCATTGCGTATGCTAGGTTGCATGGTAGTCGCATTGTGTATGCCATCTCATTTACATTGTGTTTGGGATAGGAGTTAGCCCAAGTACGGGAAACAACGAACGTTTCGTACTCAAAGTGACGAAACGTGTCTCAATTCCCGGTCGCCGACACTCCGGATTACCCATGATGGAGTCCAGGCCTTGTTGTGTTGTCACGTGCATTCATTTCACATTGAGTTGTGCAATTTGACTCCTCGGCCATCATGCATCGAGATGCGTGATTGGTGGCATGAGGATCGAGGTGTGCATACATATGTGAAAATACTTTGCCATGCCCCTTTCTTGCTCTCTGTTGCAGCAAACCAAAAATCAGCAACTTTCTAAAGCCTTGCACAGCATTCCGGGATCAATTGCAAACAGAGGCAAATCGGGGCATCGCGAGGAATTTTCCGACGAAGCGACTCGAGCATGCATGCATCTTTCATCATTCGGAACAGAGCTGAGGCGGTCCATAGATTTACGTGCTAATTTACTTGCTTTCCTAGTTAATTGTTAATTAATTAAGGTTTCTGTAATTATTTATTCGGACTGTAATTATTTATTTAGACTGTATTATTTATTCGGACCCTTCGAGCGAGGGCACAATTGTAATAAGTGTACGTGTGTGTGATGTATGTCTTCCAACCCCACGTCTTTCTCTTTTTTATTTACCAGCTTATGATGGTTAGATTAAGGCATGTTTCAATTAGCATACTTATGCTCGCATGTTTGCATCCATTCATCTGTCTTGCATGCACCGGGGTCAGCGCATCATATTAACTGCATTGTATTTCAATTCCAAGTTGAATAGATGTTATCTGTTGCATTTCATATGCCATGTCTTAGAATAGCCGAGCCTATCTTAGTTGCATTATTGTATGTGTTGCATTAGGCATCTCAGCATAGCTAGGATCATGCATTGATTACTAACTAGTTTTTGTTTTGGCTTGCAGTACTCGGTGAGTGTTTATGTTTTAGCATCCTTGCATGCGTGTGAGTGACTGCCATGATAGCATACTTACTATAAGGCTATGTGTTTATGTGATATATCTACCTGAATGCCTGTGGGTGAATGTTGGATTATCTGAATTGTAATAATTCATTGATTGCGAGTTTTAAGCCCACTAGATAGTGGCAAATCACCATGTTTTCTAAACCCACCTGAGGGTGGCAAATCCACATTTTAGCCTACTTACGAGTGGCGAACTGTTTTCAAAACAAACATGAGATGTTTCGTTCCAATTCAGGCGATCCAGTCTATACTTGTATGCTGTGCGTATCACATAGTAATTCTAGGCTAATAACCGAAATAAGAATGCATATTGTTTTCAAAACTAGGTATCATGGTTAGTAGAGGCCGATCTTTGATCGGGCGAGCGGGAGTGCTCACGAAGTGACCTTTCCCAATTGTACCCAAGTTCCCGAACCGAGGCAACTTTGGTGATGACGGACACGTGGCCTTAGGCAACGAGTCAGGGTTTCCTAAATTCTCCCAAAATAAATATTTAGATGGCGACTCTGTATCTAGCAAAGCAGTCCATGTTTGGCACTTCTTTCAAAAGAATCTGTTTTCAAAAACGATTTGCCAAATTTGAAATCTTTGATGATTCATCGGTCTTGCATTGCACTCTGTGAGATTAGATACAGGACTGCGGCATTGAGTCCTAAACAGTAGTGAGCCCAATGAACAAAACGGGATTTCCCTCCCGGGACGTTCAGGGATGTCTACAATTATGTTCACATAAAGTATGCAGTATTGATGATGATGATTAGATTACATTTTGTAATTGGATTTTTGAACTCATTTTATTCATTATGCATTTTAATTATTAATTAACTTAATTCATGATTTTGTTTTAACTCATTATGTTTTTTCAAAAAAAACATAATTGTATTTTTTAATGACCAATTGACTTTATTGTTTTATTTATTTATTTATTTATTATGAACAAAAATGTGACTGTGTTTTTTTGTATTTCGTTTTCATCACATGGTGATTTTATTTTTTTAAATGATTGTGACTTTTTACATTCTATTTAATCTGTGTTTTATGAAAAAAAAAAAAAAAAAATAGTGTCTTCATGTTTTTTGAATACAATCACATGGTGATTGTATTTTTAATATATGTTTTTTGAAAAAAATTAAAAAATTAGATTGCATTCGTTAGGCTCGCATAAAGTACCCACTATTAATGATGATTAGATTGTATTTTGTGATTGTTATTGAACTTAATTTAATTTTTAATACGGTAATTATATTTTGAATTTATCTTTTTTGGAAAAAAAAATTGAATTGTATTCATTAGTTTCACATAAAATACCCATCATTGATGATGATGATTACATTGTATTTTGTAATTGCGCTTTTTAACTCACTGTATTTTTTTTATATTTAAAATGGTTGTGTTTTTTAACTATTAATTAACTTAATTCATGATTGGATGTATTATTTTTATTTATTTATATATTTATTTTGGATACAATGTTAACATTGTGGTCAAAGACAATACTAGTTCAATACTAGTTCAATAAATCTCCACTGCAAAGAGCTCTGAAGTAGAAGACGAACCAATGGATGAGGAAAGAGATGGGGTTCCGAAAGTTAAAATCCCCAAAGCTCTCTTACAGAAAATCAGAGAACCATGGAAAAAATGTTTAATCGTCAGATTGCTGGGGAAGAGCATCGGCTACAAATTGTTCATGGTAAAAATGACAAAAATTTGGGGATTGCAGGTTGATTTTGAAGCACTTGATATAGGTAATGGATTTTTCATTGTCAAGTTTGACATGGTAGATGATTACATGAAAGTTTTTACTGGTGGACCTTGGATTGTGATGGACCACTACGTGACGGTAAGGAAGTGGCAGCAAGACTTAAAGTCTGATGAACCAGAAGAGGATATTACAGCAATTTGGGTGCGGTTCCCAACCTTACCCATTGAGTATTATAATGAGAAGGCACTATATCACATTGCAAAAGTCCTGGGCATTCCTCTGAAAATAGACATCAATACAGCAATGGCAGCAAGAGGGAAATATGCACGAGTTTGCGTGGAGATGGATCTTCGGAAACCTCTGATCTCACACTTCTCGATAGGTAAGCACACATATCGCATTGAGTATGAGCATATACACTCACTATGTTTTTCTTGTGGCAGGATTGGACACCGGAGGGAAGCTTGCCAACAGACCCCCAGACAGATGCTGGAGAAGACACAAGGAACAAATGGAGAAGACAACCAGAAGCAGGAACCCAGCACTAGCACTAAAACTGGGCCAGAGTCAAAGAATGCAACACAAAAGTTGGAGGCCAACCCAGGAACTTTTGGGCCGTGGATGACAGTGTCCAAAAGAAAAAAAAATCCAACGAAATCATCTATACAAAAGGAGCTATCCATTCCACGCAGCAATAGTTTTGAAGTCTTCAAAGAAGGAGGAGCTCACTCTAAAGGCCACACAGCCCATGAAGGAAAGGACAAAATTCATAGAGGGAAAGCCCACCTAGATACGGGCTTCAAGTATAAGGCAAAAGCTAATAGTGAGAAACAGGAAATGAGAAGAAGCACTGTAGAGGAAGGAAAAAACAAAAAGGAAGAGATTAGACTGGGCAAAGCAGCAGTAGCTGACATGAAGATACGTGATCCGAAGACAGTCTTGGGAACAAGTGAGATTACTCTTACCCATACCAACCCCATAATCACACCACCCACCCAGATAACCACCAGCACTGATCAACCTCAACCATCCCAAACCCCCTTACTCACCACCATCAACACTTCTGAACCCAACCAAAAGAAAACCAACATTAACAGACCCCACCACAGAGAACCGCCAGACAAAAATGGAGGAGGAAGGGGAGAACTTCCCAACACTGAAACATACATTAAGTCAGGACAGAGTGATGGTGGCCATTACACCAGGGAAAGAAGTGTTTCACCTCCTTGCCTCAGAAGGATGGAACGAGGAAGTAAAAGTGCGATTCCAGCCATGGAGGCAAGTGGAGGCAGTCGAATCGGCACTATGTGATGATATCTCCCATGAAATCGATGGCGCATAAACCATAAAGCCGTGAGGGGCTATCTCGCTCTTGAAGATCTCCTCAATACCAAGCCATACCATACCTTCCATGGATATGCCGATCCGAATTGCGGAAGGTGAAATCAAAGGTTTAAGAGAACCATGAGAGAACTTGTTCAAATCCATAAACCAGAGGTACTTATTCTGATGGAGACCAAAGTGGAATTTGCATCTGTGGGAATGTTCTTCAATTGCATGGGCTTCACTGCTTCTGCTCACGTGGATCCGATTGGCCGCAGTGGGGGCATTTGGATGATTTGGAATCCAAATGTGGTTAATGTTAGAGTAGTTGAGGCTAGTTCCCAAGTGATTACAGCAACTATATCCAGACAAGACTACCCAGATTGGTTGCTTTCAGCTGTATGTGCAAGCCCAAACAACAATAAACGTGAAGAGCTTTGGGAGCACCTAGAAGCAATTTCGCAGAATATGACTGATCCTTGGCTAGTTGCAGGGGATTTTAACGATTTCTCCACCAGTAATGAAAAAAGGAGCTTCACTGGTAATCAAAATCAACGAGTCAAGATCATAGAAGAAGCAGGAAGTTTAATGAGAGGATGAGTAACTGTAAGCTTATGGATTTAGGCTGCTCAGGACCGAGGCTAACTTGGTCTAATAACCGGAAAGGTTGGGCTAATACCATGGTTAGGTTGGATAGAGCTATGTGTAATACGGAGTGGAGAACTAGCTTTCCTGATGGAGCTGTTCGCAACTTGCCTCGCACATATTCTGACCATTCTCCTATGATGGTGTTCACACAAGGTATGTCTCCTTTTAATCCTACTTGTAAGCCATTTAAATTCCTTGCTGCTTGGATTACTCATGAAGATTTTATATCTGTGGTTACTAAGAGCTGGACCAATCCTCAGCCATCTCTTTTAAGTAAGCTTGAAACTCTTGCTCATGAAGCCAGTGTTTGGAATAAAGAAGTTTTTGGTAATATTTTTCTCAAAAAAAGGTGGCTTCTTGGGCGGATTGAAGGTTTGCAGAAATCCCAAGCCAACATGTATTCCCATAGCCTCCATACCTTAGAATTGGACCTTGTTGAACAGTATAACAAAATTCTCTATCAAGAAGAATTACTGTGGTTTCAAAAATCCCGAGCTACCTGGATCACCCAGGGTGAGAGAAATACTAAATTCTTTCACCTTACAACTCTGACCAAAAGGAGAAGAAGAAGAATTGATGTTCTGAAAAATGAGGAAGGCATCTGGATCGACCAACCTATCCTTCTTAAAACCATGATCACTAATTTCTTCATAAATCTGTTTAGTCAATCCACTGTTAGTACTCTTAAACATTGGAGTAATCTGGGGAGTTGTAAATTGACTGAGACTGAGAATGCTCTTCTTACTTGTAATGTCACTGATGAGGAGGTTTGGAAAGCTGTGAAAAATATTAGTGCTTTCAAAGCACCTGGTAGAGATGGGTTTCAAGCTATTTTTTATCATAACCATCGCCTATTGTTGGTCCTTGTTTGTGACTTTGTTAAAACTTGTTTTCACAACAAGCATATTCCTGGAGAAATTAACAGAACTCTTGTTGCCTTAATTCCCAAAGTTGAAAATCCGGAGAGCATCAAACAATTTAGGCCTATTAGTCTTTGTAATGTGACTTATAAGATTATCTCTAAAATCCTTGTTAGTAGAATTAGACCTTTCTTGAGTAAAATTGTTAGGCCCAATCAATGTAGCTTCATACCTGGAAGAAACACTAGTGATAATATAATCATAACTCAAGAAATCATCCACTCTTTAAACCTTAAAAAAGGGAAGCAAGGGGGCATGATTTTAAAAGTTGATTTGGAAAAAGCTTATGATAACATTTCTTGGGATTTCTTAAAACAAACCCTTGAGGAGTTCAATTTTGATAAAAACTTCATTGATATTGTTATGTGTTGTGTTACTACTGTGCGGACTGCTATTATTTGGAATGGGGAACATCTTGAGGAATTTCAACCCCATAGGGGTTTGAGACAAGGTGACCCTTTATCCCCTTACCTCTTTGTCTTATGCATGGAGAGACTGTCAAGCATGATAAGTTTCAAGGCTGAGAACAAGAGTTGGAAGGGGATAAAAGTTACTAGAGGTGGTCCTAGCCTCACTCACTTGTTTTTTGCGGACGATCTCATGTTGTTTGGCCAAGCTACCATGGAAACTTGTAACACAATTATGACTGTTATGGAGGAGTTTTGCAACATCTCTGGATTGAGGGTTAATCCCCACAAATCCAAGATGTTTGTTTCCTCTAATGTTGACAGAAGAAGGGCTAAAGAGTTGAGCACCAAATGCGGTATCTCCCTCACCGCTGAGTTAGGGAAATACCTGGGTGTCCCTCTCATTAATGGCAGAATTAATAGAAGACATTTTCATGACATCTTGGAGAAAATGCAGAGAAGATTGGCAGGATGGAAGTCCAACCTGTTATCTATGGCTGGCAGAGCTACTCTCATTAAGTCAGTAAGCTCTGCCATACCCTCCTACACCATGCAAACTATGCTTATTCCTAAAAGCGTAAGCAATGATATTGAGAGACTGAACAGGAACTTCTTATGGGGTGACACCTTGGAAAGAAAAAGAATCCACCTTGTGAATTGGGAGGATGTGTGTAGAATGAAAAGTCAGGGTGGCCTGGGAATAAAAATGGCCAGAGATCAAAATCTGGCTTTGTTCACTAAACTAGGGTGGAACCTGCTTTGTAACAAAGGTGCTATGTGGTGTGAGTTGCTCAAAACCAAATACTTGAGAGGCACCTCTCTGTATGATTGGTATAACAACAAAAGAGCCTCTCATGTTTGGAGAGGTATCATGAAAACTTGTTACATCCTCAGAAAGGGTGTTAAATGGATTGTTGGTAATGGAAACAATGTGAATGTGTGGAAGGATTGGTGGTGTGGAGACAAGGCTTTTATGGAGCTTGAATCCAATACTAACCAAAACTTACACAATAATTGTAATGTGGATAATAATGTGAGTGAGCTGCTTAATTCTGATGGTAGTTGGAATGAGTCCAAAGTTCACAGTTTATGTACTCCAAATATTGCATCTTTGATCTTGAATAATCCTTCTCCTGATATTTTGGAGATGGATAGTCCCAACTGGAAGGGATCACCTGCTGGTTCCTTTAATGTTTCATCTGTGTATAACCTCATCCTTGGTGAGACTGAGACTGAGGAGGATTGGAATTGGTTATGGAGGATGCGAGTACCCCAAAAACTCAAAGGCTTCCTTTGGACTGTGTTCCATGGGAAACTGCTTACTAATCATATGAGATTAAAAAGGGGTTTGACTGATGATCCTAAATGCCCTAATTGTTGTGGGGTAGAGGATATGTCACACCTCTTCAGGGACTGTTTCAAAGCAAAGGAAGTGTGGCTAGCTATTTGTAATAAAAATTGGTACCGGGATATGATGAAGATGCCTTGGTTGGAATGGCTCAAGAGTAATGCTAAAAACAAAAAACTTTTTAACGACACTATCTCTTGGCAATCTGTTTTTACTATTTCCTTATGGAAAATTTGGAAGAATAGGAATTTAATGGTTTTTGAACAAAAATCTACCCTATGTCAAGAGAGTTTTAAATTTATTTTGGATTACTCAATAGAGATTAACCAAGCATTCCTTCATTCTATCTCCAAGACCAGACCTGCATTCAGAATTATTAATTGGTGTCTTCCACCTGCAGGTAGACTAAAATTAAATACGGATGGCAGCAGAAGAGTTTGTGGCGATGGAGGATTTGGGGGCCTAATCAGAGATGAAAGAGGAACTTGGGTGTGTGGCTACTATGGAAAATTGCAAAGTGGAACCAGTCTAGAAGCTGAATTGTGGGCTGTATACAAAGGGTTGACTATCATTCTACAAAAAGGAATGAACCAAGTCATGATCGAGACCGATGCCGAACAGGTAGTGAAACTGCTCCAAGAAAAACCAGGGGACAGATGCCCTTTCAAGAACCTAGTGGAGGATGCCCAGATTCTTCTCAGGGGGTGTGATTGCTCTGTGCAACATGTATGGAAGGAAGGCAATTTGTGTGCTGATTTTTTGGCAAAAATGGGAGCTAATCAACCTGAAGACATACTGGTGATGAGTGATCCACCAGCTGAGCTAAGAGAGTTGCTTGTTGCTGATGTAATAGGTTTGGGTAGGATGAGGACTTAGTTCCTCCTTTGCTGTTTTTTAATTCCGTTGTACCCAAAAAAAAAAAAAAAAAAACTATCATATTTAAAGAATATAAGATCAAATGTACAAAACTATACAGTTTATTATAAATAAATTATTCTTACCTTTTTAAACACAATATTATAATTTTAAAATTTTACAGGATAATTAGGGCTGAGCAAAGAATCCTTAAAATTCGTAAAATCCGTAATCTGATCCAGTTCAGTCCAATCCAATAACTTTGGATTGGTTTTTTGAATCCGTGGTTCGGTTCCGAATTGAAAAATTAAAAATCCGTAGTTCACGGATTGGTTCTGGATTGAACCCCAAGGTTCCGGATTAGAACCGATCAGGACCGTATACAAATAGTCTATATTTTTATTATACACCCTCCTGCATTGTATCTTCTCTTATTTCATATAAAACTTAAATTCAAACCTAAATTCGTATAGTATCTTCTTTTATTACTTTTGTTTGTTAGTTTTTAGTGTTAATTTGTAATGTTCTAAATACTTATGGTGGAACCAGTTTTCTTATGGTTATTTAAATTCTAGAACAGTATGTCGCTATTATGAAAAGATATGTTGCTATTATGAAATTAATATGGTGCTATATTTATATTTTTGTTAAATTAAAGTGTTATATATATCTATATATTTTTGTTATTTAATTATGTAAATTCGTGTTTCTAAACCGATCCAATCCGTGTTTAAATGGATTGGTTCGGATTGGTTACACGATTTAAACGAATTGGATTGGTTCCAATTTTTCAAGAACCGTTGATAACGAATTAGTCTTGGTTTTACCCAAATCCAGTCCAATCCGAACCATGCTCACTCCTAAGGATAATGGAGTTAGAATGATTAAAGATTCTATTGCGTCATGCAAAGATCGTGCTTATGCATTTATCATACCTGTACCAATAATGCAACGTCAACTAGATTGTGCACCGTATGTGACATTTGTTTTAAATATAGATTGGTTTGAAGAATGTCTATACCTTTTAAAAAGTAAAAAAAAAATAAAAATAGAAATATATAATATGTAAGTATAACATTTGTATTTTATAATATTTTATAAATACATAATATATATGTTGTTCATCAATTATAATACTAACTATCATGTTGACAATGTAGGAATATTGATGGAAGACCCATAACAATTTAGATTGTAGTTATATTTTGTTTTATTTATTCAGTAAATTTCGAACAAATGGTATAAATTCTTATTTTTATTACTTTAATTATGCAATGTCAACATTTGCTTTTAAAATGACATATATTTTATGCTAACAATTTAAAAATATGTTTGACATAATCATAAATAGTTTTTTAAATTCAATCTCGAGCATAGCAAAGGTGATATGCTAGTATCAATAATTTGAATTGTTTATTTTGTAAAACTTGTTGAGCTCATGATTATCCATGCCAAAAAAAATTAAATTGATTGGATATTAGAAGTCATTTGATCTTATCACATTTGTTTGAAAAATAATTAATAAAAAAGTATGATTTTGAAGTAGATCATCTATTTTTTAAGCAAATGTAATCCGATCAGGGGATTATCGATATTTGATTAATTTGATCTCTAACATGGATGATCTTCTAAGCAAACTATATAAAATAATTCGAATCATTAAAATAAGGAATTTCTATTAATAAATCTCATTTAGAAGCGTTTTAACCCAAAAGTCTATGAAGGAATTTTTCAACCCACTTAGTCCTATGTATTTATATTTTTATTCCATAAAGTCATTTTTCTTGATTTACATTATTTTCTTAGACTCTTATGCCCTTATATTTAATATTGATATTTAATGTTGGAGGAGGAGAGAGAAAGGAAAGGACCAAGACATAGGAAATTTCATACACAAATTAAATAATATTGATGTTATTATTTTATATTATTATATAATGTGAATATATTTTTAATTGACAACACATTAAAAATAATGTGAACATTCTCTCTCATATGTTGTGAATTTCACAACACCTTTCCAAAAATTCTCGCTCATCTGATGTAGTGATGTGAACGTTCATAACATGTGAACTCTCTTATTTTTAGTTGACAACACATTAAAATAACGTTAATTATATATTTAATTGACAATAAATTCTTATTCACAACATGTAGTGATGTGAACATTCATAACATGTGAACATTCTCTCTCATCTAACATGGTGATGTGAACGTTTACATTCGTATGTTTTGATATAAATATTCACATCATGTAATTAACAACACAATGACAAAATTTTATTTCAAATTAATGTGAATATAATGATGTGAATATTCATTTCAATTGTATAATGTTAATATTCACATCATTTAATTGATATCACAATGACAAAAATTCATTTCAAATTAGTATGAATATAATGATAGTCAACATCTTGATGCAAAGAAACTACCAAAACATAATGACAATCAATATTAAATATCAACATTAATAGAGGTAGCAGAGATTGAGGGTATTTTGGTCTTCTTATCTAAAAAAAACCTAATGACATAGTCAAAAATAATAAGAATTTGATGGAATAAAACTTATAAAAAGAAGATTTATCAAAGAAACTCCCTTAAAATAAACCCTAAATAAGCTTAGTAAACCAAATTGGATTGTCATGACCAATAAGAGGCAATCCAAACCCTTTACAATATATATAGAGCATGAGCGACTGTAATTGGAATTTTGTGTGATTTTTTTTTATATATTTTTTGATAACTTATTAACCAGGAAAGATTAATTTGGGTGACTATTCCAATCATCCACTGGTAAGAGACCCAATTAAAATAGAGACAAAGTCTCATATAGATTGACGTCAAAAAATTATGTGCATCTAGGAGGTTTCGAACCTAAGACCTTAGAGAAAACATAACCTCAAAATATTTGGAGAATAACAAATCAATATACTTTGTTAAATTAATTACAGATTTATAAAAAAAATAATTATAACTTTAATTTTTGAAGTTTGTAATTGATCTCAATTTTTTCCCCCATCAAATTTACGCTTGAATTGCTATTTTTTTAAAAATATTTTATGAGAAATATAGATATTATGAAAATTTTGGAAGATTTGTATGACAAAATTGGAAATTGATCTACTCACGAAATAGACCACATCACAAATATTTTCAAAGGTCATAAAATAAACCGAGTCACCAACGCTCCAGTTGTATCTAATTTATTGAAATTTGCTAGAGATGAACTTGTTTGGTAAATAAATTAAATTTGAATTTATTTAAACAAATATGAGTTTTAAATTTCTATCTTAAACTTGTATTTGATTCATTAAGCTTATATGCACATTAAACTATATAAAAATAAAATTATTTGTCCTCTTCTCGTAATGGACTCAATTAAAGATAAATCAACATTCACTTGAAATATGAATTTATTTTAAAAAAATATTAATTTTTAAATTTTTTTTATCTTAAACTTGAATTTGGTTCATCAAAATGAGATTTATGATGAACTCCATGGACTCAAATAACACCCCCTAATTCAAAATCTAGACAGAAAGGATCCTCCCTCTAATAGGTAATTTAGATGAATCCATTAAAAGCTCTTATGACACTAATCATAAAAACTTTGCATGCAAGTATCATTTCACATTCTATTATAGCTATGATTGTCCTCTGGATGTTTTGCGCTGGTTTGGTACAACAAGTTAAAATGTCTCCTCTCTGATTTACAAATACAAAAATATTTTAGAGCTCTAATAAATGAAATCTAATTAAGGGTGGACCCCATTGTGATAGTAATATTTGTGCCTTATTTTTTTTTTTTTTGAAAATGCCTAGAAGCTTTAAATAGGGAGCTCGCCCCCCCATGATGTGATGGCTGTCTACCCTTTTTTTCTTTTTCATTTTTTTTTGAACTTTCAGCTCATTAGAGCTGGTTTAGTGCTCTTTTTTTAGAGCTCTAAATTGGCTCTCTCTCTCTCTCTCTCCTCTCTTTTTTTTTTTGGTTGATTTTTCATGTCATTAGAGCTCGTTAGAGCTATTTTATTTAGGGGGATACATCATTGTTGTTTACAAATATGGACTGGACCGTCCAGTTTTAACAGTTGGCCCATTTTTTGGATCAAATTCAATGATTCAAGTTCTTCATATTTTAAAGTTTGTCGAGTAAATAATTCATACAAAAAATTAAATTAATTAGATAATGGTAATCTAATGTTCGGAATCAATTTTATATGTAAAATGATGAGTATAATTATTTATTTTTTTAATACAAAACCGATTCAAACATATAGTTAACATTATTTAATTAACTTAAATTTTTTTATATGAATGATTTACTTGATAAATTTTAATTAGATAAAGTTAAGTTGGATATAAAATAAAATATCAAATTTTAGCATACAGGACCAAGTAAACAAGCAAAGTATTCAATTTTCTTAAGAGGTGATAAACGATAGTCCAATTAGTTTAAGTTGACTGTAAGAAAAAAGAAAAAAAATTGAAATGAGAAAGCTGTTTGAAATTTTTTCTACAGATAACAAATGATAATGGTGCTCAAACAATTTTTTAAGGGTAAATTACATATACCCCCTTAAGGTTTAGATAAATTACAGATACTCCCCTGAGGTTTCGAAAATTACATCCCGCCCCATGACAATTAACTCCGTTAACCCAGATAACAAATTGACTAAAATGCCCTCAGGTCAAAATCAGTACTTGCATTTTATATAGAATCGACTAAACTTCTTTGTTTTTGATCCAGGTTCAATTAACTTCACTTTCTTCATTTCTTTATCTGGGAGAGAGACGGAAAAGGCATTGTAAAGGGGAAAGTGAGATCTTTATCTCAGAGAGAGATGGAAAAGGCATTGCAAAGGGGAAAGTGAGATCTTTATTTAGATCGTTGATTGAAGAAAAATCTGAAATTTGTAAGTGATCCATTTTTACTCTCTCATACTAAGCATTAAAATTTGGGGGTTTAGGATTCTTTGTTCATGAATTTTTTTTTTTTTTATAAAATTTGTTTTAGGATTATTTGCTTACGAAATTTTGTGAGTCTTTAATCGATTTTTTTGGGTTTGTATTTTACCCTGTTAAAAAAAAAAATAGGGTTTAAAGGTTTGTTTTCAATCTATTTTAGGGTTTTTTTTTTTTTTTGGGTTTCTTTCTACCTTTTTTTTTTTTAATTAAAATTTTGGGGTTATAGGATTTGTTTTCAATTAGTATTTTAGGGATTTTTTTTATTTTTTATATTTGTTTTCTACTACTTTTACTAAAATTTTGGGTTTGTTTCAATTAGTATTTTTGGAAATTTATTTGGTTTGTTTTCTACTCTTTCTTTTTCTAAAATTTCGGTTTAGGTGGTTTTTTTGGGTTTATTTTCTACTCTTTTATTTACTAAAATTTTGATATTGTAATGTATGCTTGTTATGTAGATGCTTTATGATATTCATGAATTTTGTGATGATTTTTTTTGTATTTAGGACAATGGCTGATCCCATGCTTCATGACATACTAGTGCACTTTAATGGTTCTGTAAGTCACATTTTGAATGTTAATCCTTACAAGTATACCTACATGCAATTGTTGGCTGATGCTTGTGAAGCTGCACTCACTAATATACCTGGGAATTTTGGTGTGGGATTAAATTTGTAATTTACAAACACACACACTAAGAGTAAGATGGAGGTTAAATCTGATCAGGATGTCATTGAAATGTTTAGTTCAAATTATGGTACTAAGGTGATTAATATTTTTCTGGAACTTGATCGGCTTTCACCTTCATTTGTCGTAACTGATACTCCTACTAGTGGAGAGGGACACGTGAGTAGTAGTGGCACAAGTACAAGAGGTGGTGTGGTTAGTAACATTGGAAATAGATTGGTAGTATCTGATGATTTATTTAGCAATGTGGATGACTACAATGATGTTGATTGGACTGAGTTAGGGGATTTTGAATTTAGTGAAGCAGATGTTGATGAAGAAAATGCTTATATCATTAGTGATGAGGATAATGAGGACACTTCAGATAATGATGAGGGTAGTAATGGGTCAGATAAACCAATTGAGGCTAATGATGAGGGGATATCAGACTATGAATCGGATGATATAGGAGGCAAATATTCGACTGATGAGGAAGATGTGCAAGGTGTTAATGTTGACAGATATATGAGGGGGAAAATGTTTGAAATAAAGGAATGGGAGAAAATAACATTGGAGAAGGGAATGATATTTGATGATGTGTATCACTTCAGGACTGTGCTCCAGGAATTTGCAATTGAAAGAGGTGTTAAATTGATTAAAATAAAAAATGACAAGAAAAGAGTGACTTGCATATGTGCTTCCTCGATGTGTGAATGGAGAATTCATGCTTCTCCATTACCTGATGGGGTGACATATAAGATTAAGACATTGGGCCCCGACCATACATGCGTTAGAGTAGAAAGGAATACTGAAGCAACATCATCTTGGATTGCTAAGAAGTTTGAAAAAACTCTTAGAGGGAATCCTGGGATCACTCTAGAGGCAATGCATGATGAAATGGCTGAAAATTATGGATTGGAGACTACAAGGATGCAACTGTACAGAGGAAAGAGGAAAGCCATGGAGGCAATTGAGGGTAATCATGCAGAGGCTTACACCAAACTTCCAATGTATGCTGCAGAAGTGTTGAGGACCAATCCTGGTAGTTTGGTCAAAATTGAAAGGGAAAGAAAGCCACCATCTAAGCCAAACTTACCTCCTCCCTTACCAACATTCAAAAGAATTTTTCTTTCATTTGCAGCCATACAACATGGCTTTAAAGAAGGTTCTGAGACCTTTCATAGCTGTGGATGGGTGTCATTTGAAGGGACCATTTGGGGGCATATTGTTAGCTGCAGTTGGTCTTGATGGAAATAATGGTCTTTATCCTATTGCAATTGGTGTGGTGGAGAGTGAATGTAAGGATAGTTGGGCCTTTTTCCTTTACCACTTGAACACCATTTTTGGTAATGGCCCCCAAAACATGCCATTGACAATCATGTCTGATGGTCAAAAGGGCATTGAGCCAGCCATGAGACAAGTAATACCCCAAGCAACACATAGGAGGTGCTGTAGACACATTTTCAGCAACTTGAAGGGCAAATTCCCTGGTTTAAAAATGAAAAGAGCCTTTTGGGCTGCAGCTAAAGCTTACACTGTCAAGGATTTTAACGTTGCAATGGGACAAATGTTGGAGTTATCTTCTGAAGCACATAGCTGGCTTTCTAAATTTCCAGTTGAAATATGGGCAAGACACACATTTGATCATAGGGTGAAGAGTGAACATGTTACTAGCAACATGGTTGAGTCATTTAATAATTGGATTGGTAATGTTAGGGGTAAACCTATCTTGACATTGTTTGAAAATATTAGATTGAAACTGATGAACAAGTTACATAAGAGGTTTGAAGAGGCAGCTTCATGGCAATCTTTGGTAACCCCTAACATTAAGAAGAAATTAGAGGAAGTGGTTCTTCAATCTAGGCTTTGTAAAGTGACTTTTGCAGGACAAGAAGAGTATCAAGTGGCTGAAGGTGTGGTGTCTTATATTGTAAACCTACAAAGAAGGTCATGTTGTTGCAGGATATGGGAAATAAGTGGAGTCCCTTGCAAGCATGCAACAGCTTGCATTACTCATAAGAGGATAAACTTGGAGACCTATTGTGACACAATGTACTACAAACACATTTATTTTAAGGCGTATGGGGAAATTATACATCCAATGCATGATGAGAGTTTATGGGGTCCAGTTCTTGGAGACGAGTTGAAGCCTCCACCTCTTAAGAGGATGCCTGGAAGACCTAGAAAAAGTAGGAGAAGAGAAGTTGATGAGGCTGCACCATCAAAAAGATCATGCACTGTGAAGTGCATCATTTGCAAAGGGATTGGGCACAATAAAAGGACATGCCAGAGGGCACCTATTAAGGGTAGGGAAATGGGAACAAATGAGTCTGCTCAGAGAGGAATTGGTACTGTTGTTGAAAGGAGCACTATTGGAGGGTTCACAACTACTAAGAGTAGCACTGTTGATGTAAGTATGAATGACAAATAATTATATTATTTTATTTTATTTTTTCACATGGAATTTGAGGCCAACTAATCCACTTCATTTTTTAGGATCAAGGACAAGATGGGGTGCTTCCAACTCAGTGGAGCATGACTTGAACCATAGGTATGCATGTAATTGCATCATGCATAACACTTAAATATATTAATTTGTGTTTATTAATTTGTTGTTCTTTGTTTTTCTATTTTTCAGGTGATGTTTTTTTGTCCAGGAAATGCTTTTTGTATAGGGGATGCTGGAAGGAACTAAAGACTAGGGTATACTATTTTGTGTAATTAGTGGGTATACTTTTCTAACAATGCCTTCATATTAGTACATATCAGAAGGCATGCATCCTTGCTCACCACAGGTTTTTGAATTGGGTGGGCTACTACTTTTTTATTGACTTGCAAAGTTTTTGTTGGACAAGAATTTGTATTTGAATATGTAATGTAATTAAGTAAATATTTCAGACTTGTATTTTGGTGGACATGAATATTTCAGACTTGTAATTAATTTTGTTGGACATGAATATGTAATTAGTGTTTCAGACTTGGATGTGTCTGCTTAGAGAGGAATTGGATGTGTAATGTAATTAGGTTAGTGTTTCAGACTTATGTATTTGAATTTTTAAGCTAATATTTCAATTTCAAGCTACTTGAGTGCTCTTTTTTCATTCCTTCCATGTTGTAGAGGATTCCATGATATTTATTTATTACCCAAAACATAACTATTCACCCCAAAAAAAGCTCAAAAAATAACAAATTAACTGAATAAGTTGCGAATATAAGATTAATTAATTTAATTATTTATGGAATGCAAAATTAAAATAGAGAAACATTTATCAGATGTTAAAAATGTTATAAAATTAACAAATAATTAAATAGGTTACTAACATACGAAATGATTTATCAAAAAAAATTTAGGTTATGTATAGTTTGATTTTTAGAAATTTGTTTTCGAAATTTTTTTTAAAAAGGAAAAATTAATTTGGTTAAGAAATAAAAAATAAAAAATAATTATTATTTTTATATAATTTTATCTTTGGAGTTGTTAGAAATAATTTTTTACAAATTAAATATATTTCTTTATATTTATTTTTATTAGATTAGTTTTTATTTTTTTTTTATAAAAACTTTGAATTATTTTTTAAACAACAAACTAAAGGGTTGTGTTCAACGAAAATAAAATAAAAAATAAAAAATAAAAAAGTTTTTTGTGCTTTGGTACAGTCTGATTGTGTTTAAAAGTTAATAAATAAATAAAGGGAGTTGTTTGGCACTTTGAAAGGTCCTAGGGGTAATATGGTCCATCAACATAAATTTTGGTGATGTCAGCACACTTTTGTAACGGCTTAGTTGACGGCAAGGGTCCAATTGTTACGTGAATATAAACCTCAGGGGGCGTGATGTAATTTCCAAAACCTCAGGGGATATTTGTAATTTAATCAAACCTCAAGGGGGGTCTATGTAATTTGCCCATTTTTTAAAGATGACAGATGACAATGAAAGTAGCCGAGGACGAATTTTCAAGATCAACAAATGACAAATTAAAACATACATAAATTATATATATAAATATATATATTTGGTTTCTTCAATTCAATATCCTCAAATGCAACTGGTGCCACCCCCTTTGATGGAATTTATATTTTGTAATGAAATAATTTGTTTTTATAGTACATAATGATAGATGATGGTAACCATAAATGATGGAAAGAAAGGTCGGGGCTATTTTAGTTACAAAAAGGTAAAATAGATTTTTTAATTTAATAAGAAAAAATATCACATCTAACACATAATTATTATATTTTTTATCTCACAAAAAATTAAAAAAGTTAAAAAATCTTTCTTAAAAGAGACTTTTTAATCTTAAAAATAATCAAAAAATCAAAAAACTAACTTTCTTTTCAAATGAACCCAATGGGTGGTCTATAGACTGGACATGATTAAGAGAGGCTATTGGGTGTTCAAGAGGACAATGACTCGAATAGTTGGTATGGTAAGATTTGTTGAATATATATTATAAAAATATTCAAATTAATGAAACATTTATAATTTAGGGCAAATTACAAACACCCCCTTGAGGTTTGATAAAAATACAGATTTTCCCTGAGGTTTGAGAAATTACAAATTGCCCCCTGAGAGTCAAATTTTCATAATAAATTAGGAAAAATTAGGGGGGAATCTGTATGAAAATAAAAACCTCAGGGGGCAATTTGTTATGGAAATATAAACCTCAGGGGTGGGATGTAATTTCTCAAACCTCAAGGGGTAATCTGTATTTTCGCCAAACCTCGAGGGGGTGTTTGTAATTTACCCTATAATTTATAATAAATTCACGTTTATGTTTAAAAAAATAAATAATTAATATAATTTTAATAATTTCTTAAGATTATTATTTGACTTGATTATGAGATTATATTTTATTCAATTAATTTTATTTTTTATATGTTGTAATATAAATAATTTAAATCATTAAAATATAATCAAAATAAATCTGACAAAGTGTGACGGTACGCGTGATGTCATAACACGTATACCAAATCCTCTGCACCACACCACACCACACCACGTGACCAAAACTACTCCAAGTACAGATAATGTGATACGCTCTAATCCGATTAGCTTCAATAATTATTAATATTTATTAAAATTTATTAAAATTTAAAATAATTTTTTAAAAATATGATGGGTGTGTTTGGTTTGTGTTTGTAAAGTAGTTTTTATTGAGATAAAAAGTACGAAAACTTGTTTGGTTTGCCCATTTTCAGAAATAGTTTTGAAAAATTATTTTGTGCAGAGAGTTCTAAGAAAAGTAATTAATTTGATGTGTATGAGAGAGAGAGTGATTTTAAAAAATAGGTAACCAAACAAAATTTTGAATGTTTTTTTGAAAAAATTTATTTAATTTAATTACTTTTAAAATTTGTTTATAGAGAATTTTTTCCAAAAATTTTTCAGAAAAACCAACCAAACAAAGCTGATATTTTCTCTAAATTCAATTGGACTAGCTCCCTGCCCCATTGGTTTGCTTTAAACGTGCTCTGCCGACACATCAGATTAGGAAACATGAATTAATCATTACTCATTCCCATCTTCATTGAGCTACCATTAACAGGAACAGTCACTCTCATAAATTATTCGGAAATTTATCTCTATCAGACCTTATATAGATTCTATATAAATCTCATATTATATAAATTAATTTTTATCTTATAATTATTTATTCAGAAAATTTTGAATGAATAAGTCGGAGTTAGCAGATTTTTTCTAACAAACTGTTAGGAATATAAAATTTTTTATTAAAATTTTAAGAAATTGATAGAAATTGATAAAACTCATACCCATGTTAATGTTTGGAAAAAAATTGATAGAAATTTTAAGGTCACTAACCATTTTGATTCATAAATGGATGAGCAAAATAAGAGAAGGTAGGCAAGTAAAGTTTTGATATTGAGAGGGGAGATTTGCACCGTTGGTACGGCCGAGCAATGATAGCGCGGGTCGCGGCAAATTGCACGGTGTAATGTCGTTCTTTATCGACGATCCACTAGTCCGCTTTTGCACGTCGCGAGATTGGCGATCATTCATACAGGGGGGGCCACGATTAAAGGCGTAGCCACGAGCATGCAGTGGTGGCGGCAGACGTTAGTCGTGGCTCGACCGAGCGCTTATATTTGTGAGCGAACCGATGTCCCATGATCGAACTAAAGGCGTCCGGGCTAGACTATGGACGCGGTTACGATCGGTCGATCAGCCGAGATAAGTGGACTTCGTGTGACCGAGAATGAAGGTATGACGGGTGAAGGCCAGCATACCTCACAACCTTTTAGCCTAATGAGCCGGTCAATATCAGCTCGGCCGTGAGCATCGCTCCTTCGGCGAGGGACAGACCGGCAATGCATAGCTCGGTCATGAGCATGTAATGGCAATTCTCCACAAGTGATAGGCCGGTCGTGGTACTCCGGTTAGGTGTGCTACTTGGGCCAATGGCGTGAGGGAGAGGACTTCTGCTCTACGCACGCCTCAATACCGTTGGACAGTTCTGTGTGTACTGGTGGGAGGACTAAGCCTTTACACGCATAAGGTGGTGAGAGGCGCACACTGCCACCTGTCCAGGGAAGGACAGCAGAGGTAGTGCGTACAATCTTGACGCTGCATGGCCAGCCTAGAAATATGGAAGGAGACGAACGTTAGAGGTATGCCAATTCCCTCCTCCACATACACACTCTCTCTCTCTGATAGTCTTCTTCCTCAAGTGGTCTGACTTGATCGTCGGAGGGTTTATCCGGCATACCACCGCCGGGCAGCTCATCTTTTCTGTGCTGCAGGGATAGACGCCGTCACAAAAAGCTTGACGTCCAAGGAGTACGGACAACAGATGATATTTCGCCACTGTACAATTGGCGTCGTCTTTGGGAATTCTTTGATACTCAACCCTTGTTCTTCAAGCCTCTTCAACCATTTCCATGGCCAACAATGACGAAGTTCCGCTATCCGTCGTCGATGGTGTCACTCCAGAGTATGTCCGAAGGAGAGAAGGCCCCCCAAATGTTCCAGCCATGGCGGGCCTGGAAACTTCTTCGCGAGGAGCGCGAGACAAACGTGGGAGGAGTTCAGATCGCTCGTAGAGCCTAGAAGGCCGCCGACGCCGGGGGAGTCCTGTACGCAGCGCCTGGAGCACAAACTCAAAGACCAAGACGCCCTCATTCGCAAGATGGCAGCGGAGATGGAGCTGCTAAAGCGCCAGATAAAGGGGAAGGGTGTTGCTGGAGAGGGCAACCTCAGTGAGCGCACCCCCTCCCCTCGTTCTAGCAGTCGCCGCCAAAGGATGACTCACTCTATCTCCATCACCCGGAACTATGGGGTTGGAGATTCCGACCAAAGAGAAGGCAGGTCCCTCTCTCGTGACAGCACTTACCACCCCTCATGCCCGACCCTAACGTCGCGATTCTCTTTCTCCACACGTTCCAGGGACTTGAGGGATGTATTAGAGGAGAGGGCGCGCCGTCGGGAGGCTCAGAGAGTGCCGGCATTGCAGAGGTTGAGCGCTCCAGTTCGTTGTAGTGAAGAAATGGTAAGGCCAGCTCCCAGAGTGATGGCCCCTACGCTGGAGGACAAAGAGCTAGCGTGACTTACAGCCACGCCGTTGTCCCAAAGATTGAGAGCACGCCACTCCCTGCCGGATTCCACCAGCCAAAGTTCACTTTGTACGACGGCAAGACGGATCTGTACATACATGTGAGTCATTACCGGCAAGTGATGGCTGGCTATCGGCGAAACGATGCCTTGATGTGCCTCATATTCCCAGTAAGCTTGGGAGAGCTGGGTTTGAAAGGCTCCCGGAGAGGAGTATTGAGGGGTGGCAGTAGCTAGCGGAAGCCTTTGTCACCAGATTCAAAACCAACACCCGAACGCCGAAGGAGGTCGACCATCTCCTGGGCATCAAGATGGGGTCTGGATGTTCGTCGAAGGCATACAACGCGAAATATTGGGAAACTTACAACGAGATCCTCGACTGCCCTACCAACCTGGCGATCACTCAGTACAAACGGGGTCTCCCAGTCGGACATAGGCTGCGAGATTCACTTACGATGCACCAAACTACAACCATGGAGTCTCTAATGCAACGGATCAATGAGCACATTCGCGTGGAGGATGATACCGCCTCCGCGACCGAGAAGGGTAATCTGGTCGTGGCGGACAGAAAGGTGGCATGAAAAGTTCACTCGGTCGGGTAGGAGGATAACCGCCCAAGCGACCGGTCAAAAGATCAACGCCGTGGACCAAACCGTGATGACCGAAACAAGGGTCGCAGAAGCGACCGAGCTGACGCACCCCGCGACGCAGAGGAAGATGCCAAGAGAAAACTGAAGGCGCG
The DNA here is from genome assembly GCA_025200525.1 of Camellia lanceoleosa. NCBI lineage: Eukaryota > Viridiplantae > Streptophyta > Magnoliopsida > Ericales > Theaceae > Camellia > Camellia lanceoleosa. The sequence goes on along the minus strand of JANUSC010000340.1, from coordinate 75,323 downwards.
GACGGGAATTACCACGATCTTCAAAATTCCCATCTACCACATTTTGAGCGAGATCCGAGGTGAGCCTTTTGTCCGTTGGCTGGCCAAGTTAGGGAGTGCGCAGCGAGGCTTCAATCCGAAATATCGCTGCACCTTCCATGAAGAACGGGGGCACCGGACAGAGGACTGCTTGCCGCTCAAACAGCACTTGGAGGAGTTGGTGGCGGCGGGACATCTTGACCAATACATAGATGGGGGCGTCAAGGCCACGCCAACGGGACAAACCGAGCCTAACGGCCTGGCCGCCCTAGAAGCACCCCCACAAGGTGTAGTCAACGTCATCCATGGCATCATTGAGCCAGCAAGGGTCTGCGAGCTTAGAGGGATGATCAAGAAAGCCGAGCACATGAGGGAAGTGCTCTCTGTACGGCCCGCCGTAAAGAAGGGGAAGACCGAAGAGAGGGACATCCTTTCATTCTCGACCAAAGACTTGGAAAGGGTTCAAATGCCGCACAATGATGCCTTGGTGGTGACTTTTCGCATCAAAAACTTTGATATCAAGAGAATCCTGATCGACCAGTGGAGTTCGGTCGAAATCATGTATTATGACGCGTTCAAACAAATGAAGTTAGAAGACAAGGACTTGGCCCTTGCAACATCTCCTTTGGTCGGCTTCAACTCACAACCAGAATGGCCGATCGGAAAGATTATTTTGCCGGTCAAAGTGGGATCAGTCGTGAAGCAAGTAGAATTATGGGTGCTCAAAGTTCCATCCACTTACAATTTGATCCTGGGCAGAGGTTGGTTACATGCCATGCAAGCAGTAGCATCAACTTTCCACCAAGTCATGCGCTTTCCGGCACCGAACGGGCAAATAGAGGAAGTTTGGGGAGACCAGGTGATGGCCAAACAATGCTTCGTTGCGGTAAATGGCAGCTGAACAGCCAAAGGGTTTGTCCAAATGATTGAGGGGTCCGAGGGAAAGGAGGTCCTCGAAGACATGGGAAGAAAGGCCGAGGAAAAATCAGTCGAAGATTTGGTGGAAGTGCGCATTGACGAAAACGATCCGACTAAATTCTTCCTCTTGGGATCATCTTTGTCTAGCGACGAGCGGACGGATTATGTCAACTTCTTGGTTTCCAACTTTGAGGCTTTTGCGTGGACACCTTACGACATGCTTGGCGTCGACCCGAGCTTCATTTGCCACTAGCTGAATATCTTCCCCAATGCGTGATCGGTCATTCAAAGGACGCGCCGTTCAGCAATGCACCATGCTGAAGTGGTGCCAGAAGAAGTGAAGAATTTGTTGGAAGCCGGGGCAATCGAAGAGGTGCAATACCCTCGGTGGATATCCAACACGGTGGTGGTTCCCAAGAAGAATGGCAAGTGGTGAGTCTGTGTCGACTACAAGACTGTCAACCGTGCTTGCCCGAAGGATAGCTTTCCCCTCCCTCGAATTGACCAGCTGGTGGACTTAACCGCTGGCCATCAGAGGTTTAGCTTCCTGGATGCATATCACGGCTACCACCAAATAGCCATGTATAAACCGGATAGAGAGATCACGTTGTTCACCACTCCCAGAGGCTTGTACTGTTACAAGGTCATGCCGTTCGGACTAAAGAATGCCGGGGCAACCTTTCAGCGGATGGTGACAAAGATGTTCGCTCCTCTCTTGGGCCAAACTATGGAAGCCTATATCGACGATATGGTGGTTAAGAGTAAGGAGAAGTCCCAACACCTCGCCGACCTGGCAGAAATGTTTGCCATACTTAAGCACCACAAGCTTCGTTTGAACGCCTCCAAATGCATCTTCGGAGTTGGCACCGGGAAGTTCCTTGGTTTTTTGGTCACAAACCGAGGAATCGAAGCCGACCCATCTCAAATCAAGGCGATACAAGAATTGGAGCGCCCAAACTCTGAAGGGCGTGCAACATCTTCAAGGGATGGCGGTGTTGAGCAGTTATCGATGGGTCTTCGGATCGTTGTAGGCCCTTCTTCAAGACTTTGAAGGCTAAGTTTTTCTGGGACAATGAATGTGACCGGGTGCTGGCGGACCTAAAAGCGTACCTCTCATCTGCCCCTATTTTGGTAACACCTTTGCCGGGCGAAGAGTTGTATCTCTACTTGGCGGTCTCTCAACATACGGTGAGCGTCGTCTTGGTTCGTGCTGAAGGTGTCCAACACTTGCCCATCTTCTATGTGAGCAAGACTTTGCTTCCAGCCGAGACGAGATATCTTCCTTTGGAAAAATTGGCACTGGCCCTGATGATGGCGTCAAGGAAGTGGGCACACTATTTTCATGCCCATACAATAGTGGTGCTGACCGAGTTTTCGCTTAAGGTGCTCTTTGAAAAGTCAGACTTCACTGGGAGGATTCTGAAATGGGCCGTGGAACTGGGACAGTACGACATCAAGTTCCGTCCCCGCACCGCAATCAAAGCTCAAGCTCTTGCAGACTTTGTGGCGGAATTTGCCCCTAGAACGCATCCAATTTGCCCGGTTGATTTGGCTAGTCTTGGATTTAGCAACCATGGTTCGGTAGAGAAGCAAGTGCTAGTGCGCAAGAGAAGGAAAGGCAAAGAGTGGCCGAACCAGCAAAGGCGAGTGACCTGTTGGAGGGCGGAGTTAACCATAATAAGGAAAGAGACTAGAATGGGCCGATCAGAGACTTGGAGTTAAGAAGCTCCCAAAATCCTTCTGATTGCTGGAAGCTGTTCATTGGCGAAATGTGGAAACTCTTCGTCGATGGAGCATCTAACAGACATGGGGTCGGGCTGGGCATCGTGTTGACCTCTCCGGATAGGCTGATCATCAAACAGGTGATTACACTCGGCTTCCCGACTTCCAACAATGAGGCCGATTATGAGGCCCTCCTTGCCGGACTAAGAAGCGCGTTGAGAATGAAAGCCACAGCCCTCATGGTGTTCAGCGATTCTAAGCTAGTGGTCAATCAAGTCTCAGGGGAGTATGAGGCCAGGGATGAAAGAATGGCCAAGTATCAGGCGCTAGTGCGTGCAGAAATCAAGAAGTTCAATGCCATCAGAGTGGAACAGATCAACCGCGAGGGAAACAACACGGCTGATGAATTGGCCGATCTCGCTTCTACTCAAACAGCCTTTCCCAATCCCTTGATAATAAAGTTTTTACGTCGGCCAAGTATAGAAGAACCGGAAGTGACCGAGGTACTTTGCACCGACTTGGTTCCTTCTTGGATGGATCCCATTGTCGCCTTCCTGAAAGATAGAGTTCTACCAGAAGAGAAGAAGGCGGCCCACAAAATCCGGGCAAAATCAGAGCGGTTTTGGCTCTCTCCATCTGGAGCGTTGTATAAGAAGTCTTTTACTGGGCCGTATTTGAAGTGTGTCCACTCCGCCAAGGTGGATGTTTTTCTCTACGAGATCCAGGATGGTATCTGCGGCAGCTATACTGGGGGCAGGTCTCTGGCGTACCGAGCAATTTCCTAAGGTTATTGGTGGCCGTGCATGCAGGCAGACGCGCAGAAATATGTTCGCAGGTGCGAGAAGTGTCAAAAGTTCGCTCACCAGATCCACTAGCCGGCCAGAGATTTGCTCCCTCTCATAAGTCCTTGGCCGTTCGCGCTTTGGGGGTTGGATATTGTTGGGCCACTCCCAGCTGCACTGGGCAATCGCAAGTTCTTTATCGCTGCCACTGACTATTTCACCAAGTGGGTCGAGGCCGAACCACTGGCGACCATAAAGGAAAAGGATGTGAAGAAGTTTGTTTGGCAAAACGTCATCACTCGCTTCGGTATACCCAGGGCCCTCATCTTAGATAATGGCACTCAATTCGACGGGAAGCTCTTTCGCGGATTTTGCAAAGAGTTGAGGATTGAGTTTTACAATTCAACGCCGGCCTATCCTCAGTCTAATGGTCAAGTAGAGGCCTCAAACAAGACCATCCTGGACGGGCTGAAGAACTCCCTAATGTGCTCTGGGCATACCGCACTACGCCTAGGCGATCGACTGGAGAGACCCCGTTTGCCTTGGCCTATGGTATGGAGGCCGTCATCCCATTGGAAATTGGCATGCCAACCATTCGCTCTGAAAGTTTCCAGCCCGATCTGAACAATAAAGTCGTGGCATTGGAATTAGACCTTGCTAAGGAAAGAAGGGAGCGAGCACTAATCCACATTGCGGCTTATCAACAAGAACTCTCCAGAAAATATAACAAGGCTGTGCATCCCAAGCTATTCAAGATTGGGGACTGGGTCTTAAGAAAGGTGCTTGGCAACATGGTGGTCCTTGGCGAAGGAAAGCTCGGTGCAAATTGGGATGGACCATACAAGGTGATTGGTCTGGCTGGCAAAGGGGCATACCATCTGGAAGATTTAGATGGCAAGGCTGTCTCCAGACCATGGAATGCAGCCAATATTAAGGTCTTTTACTTTTGAGATGTAATTTGCTTATGTTGTTTAGCTTTTCTAGACCCTTAGCCTTTTGGCACTTGATGTAAAAGATAGCAATGCTTTTGTAATGAAAAATAGTCCTCTCGTTGTTTGGTATTACATCTTTGTCCAATGGCATAGCAAGGACACAAGACAATTATGGATGCCAGGGGCAATGAGACCGACCTGTATGAGATCGGACTGATTTTCTCTCGCCGGAATGAAAGCGGACCGCACAAACAGTTGATGCATTGTCCAACGAATAAATGGGTCCAATTCGCATTAGGGCCGAGCTGGTTTTGCTCGCCCGGTCGAAATGTTGGCGTCATGACCAACTTAATTGAAAAATTTGTGTTTTGCCCAATGTAAGGGCCGAGTTGATTTCGCTCGGCCTAGTTGCCATATTGGTGTCTTGTCCAATATAGAAGACGAGCTGGTTTTGCTCGGCAGGATTTGCGATGTTGGCGTTTTGTCCAACTGATAAGAAGCAAAGCTGACTTTGCTCGGCAGAAAGGAACTGTTGGCGGCTTGCCCAACTTAAAAGGCGAGTGGATTTTGCTCGGTCACATTTGAAGTATTGGAATTTTATAAAGTCTGCAGATCAGTCAAGGCCGAGCAGATTTTGCTCGGCCCAGTTAAAATGTCAGTTCATTTGAGAGTTCAAGGAGCCGAGCTGCTAGTTTGATTAGAAAACGTTGAAGGTGATTCTAGCTCGGCATATTGTGTGGCTTAGCCGACCTGGCAGTTGTGATTCGTCAACGTTTGAATAAATAAATTCATGCTGATGCCAACCGAACAGAAATAGACAATGTATGAACAAAAAGTCCAAAGTTTCATTGATAGAAGAGAATTCAGTACAAGAGGGGGGGACATAGCCCGGTTACATTTCAAAAAAAAAAAAAAAAAGAGAAAACAAAGCAAGGAAACTAAAAAGGAAAACGATTAGTCGAGTTCAACATCAGCAGTTTGCTCGGCCACCTCTGGCGTCTGCTCGACTATTTGAACATTTTGCTCGGACAGGTTCTCTTCGGCTTCATTGTCAGTACCTTCCACCGTGACAACCTCCCGATCAACTTCTTCAATTTCCACATCTCAAGATGCCGCAGGAGAAGTCTGCTCGGTTTGCTGCGCGGCGGCGGCTTCTTCCTCAGCCTCTTTCCTTGCCTCTGCAATAAGCCGGTTCTGAGTGGCCTAGGAGTACGCCAGCATGTAGACTGGGATGTAGGCCATAGGTGGATTTATGAACATGTCAGAATCTTGACCAAGACCAACTTTCTCCACGGCAGCTTTCCAGCTGCACTGGAAAAAGATGTCCTTGGTCGCTTGGACCTGCCGCTCATAAGTCTTTTCGCCCTAGGCGTATCCCCGGTCTTCGGCGTCGTCGACCGCCTTGTCCATCGCTACTTTGTGCGATCCATGACTTCTCATTCGGCGAGGTACCGAGCTTTGGTCAACTTCACGGCCTTTTGCTTGTCAGATTCGGCTCGGTCGACTTTTTGGCTCAGTTTCTCTCGCTCCGCCGCCAAAGCCTCCTGCACGGCCTTGAGTTTTGTTATCTCGGCCGCTTGGGCCTTGTTCTCTGCAATAGCATCTCGCAGGCTCTGCCGCACTTTGATCATACGGTTGTGGGCCAAATAATTCTTTTGTGCGGCCTGAAAACAAGTAAAAAATTGAGTATTCCAGAAACCGAGCATAAACCGAGCAAACAGTTTGAAGCAAAGAAAAAGTGAACGACTTACCAGAATGATCGACTTTGCTGCCGAGCGAAGCACTTTCAGATCAGAGAGTTCGTCATGCTTCTTCATGTCGGCTGGAAGGATTAGCCCCTTGGTCATGTTGAACCCATGGGAATAATCCTTATCAGTATAGACCGAGTCATCAGCCGAAACTGGTCGGCCCTGGTATGTGAACTCGGGCGCCCAGACCGGGGGGGTGGCTGGGCCCTTGCCCTTGGATTTGCCGCCCTATGGCTGCTCGGTCTGGTCGCCCAGCTCGGTAGAGGCCAGCTCGACGGTGTCTTCGTCGACGAGGCTTTGTCCGACTTTCTCCTTCCTCGGCCTTTTCTTTGATCGGCCAGCCGGTTGTTCAGTGGCAAGCGCTAGTACCGCGCCCTCCTTTTGCCCGGCGGGTGTGGAGGATGTCCCCTTGGTTGCCTCTGGTGGTTGGGACTCGCCTTCGTCCCTGGTTATCATGGACTTGATGGCCCTGATTTTTTCCATTTCTTGCTCGGCGGTGAGGGGAAATAGTCTGATCGGTGGCAAGTTTGGATCTAGGTCTGGAGATGGTGCACGAAGGAATTCGGTGACTCTGCTCTTGCGCGGTGCTTGGTAGTGATAGGTCTGTTCAAAACCAAGCAGCTTCGAAGCTTCCCTCTCCTCGGCAGGATGGCGCAGCAGGACTTTGATGGCCTCTTGGTTGGCCTGGTGGTAGTCCACTGCTAGGTACTTATCTGCAGAAAGAAGACAAGTGTTAGATCGGCATGGAAAGTAATCGATGCATAAAGAAAATAGCGCGGTTAGCTGAGAAACTCACCGACACTCCCAAAATCCTTCCTAATATACCATCCCAGTATGGGTGCCTCGGTGTCTTCATAGTGACCGGACACCCACAAGAAGTCGTCGTCGTTGGTCTCCTTGTTCGGGTTACCCTCGATGAGTTTTGCTCAGCCCTTCTTGACTTTGAGGTACTAGCAAAGCCCACTCTTATTTCTACTTAGACTATACTGATGGAAAATTTCTATGAGGCCGAGAGTGAGACCGAGCCTTCGGTTCAGCTCGGCGACGCCATTTATTATCTTGTACGTGTTGTTGGAGACTTGGGTTGGGCAAAGCCTTGTCTGCCTCAAAAACTCGTAGATCAAGGGTTGAACCGGGAAACGGAGCCCTCCCTCTACTATTGATACGACGGTGAAGGGGTACCGGTCTAGATCGCCCCAAGGAGTGTCCCCATTTTTGGCAAGCTCTAGGACAACGTCATCTGGGACGTTGTAATCCTTACGGAACTCGGCCATCGCACCGGGCGAGCTAACCATAAAGCGGTACTTACCCATTTATCTCGGTTTTATTTAGTGTATATCTCGGTCAAAAATGTTGTGTGTTTGCTCGGACTTTAAGCTCCACCAATTATAGTGCTGGACTGGCTTGTTCGGTCCTATTTGTTCTGCATTTTGAAAAATAATCCCAAGGGTTAGCACGGTATAGATTGCACGGCTCCTATTGGAAATAGCTCAGTGAAGGATTTTGGTGTTTTGGCCGGCCCGTCTTATCTCGGTTCAACTACGTGTGTGCTTAAGCCCTCCTAGTTCGGTTCTATCTCGGTTCAGACCTATTTAAGGATCTAGTTGATCCATCAGCTCGGTTAGGGTTCCAGGCGGAGGTTTCAGGGTTTTAGTTCGGTTCACTCCTGCTTGCCGATCTAATGGGTATTCAGCTCGGTCGCAGCCTCTACTAGAAGCCACAAATAGTTTTTTTGCTCGGCCGAAGTGTCATTCGTGGATCTAAATGAGCATTTAGCTCAGTTTTACCCAGGTTCAAGCTGTTCATCCCAGAAGTGAGACGAATCTGCTTGAGCCCAGTAGGAACCAGGGGCACGAAGGCCCCATCCAATATTCCAGTTGCGATTTGGCCTAGGGTGTGCAAATGTTGCTCCAAAGAAGGGACATCAGTATGGTTTTGGCATTTTGGTTCAGAATCAGAAAACCAAATGCTAAGAACACGAAGAACACAAAGTTGAAAAATAAGGAAGGGGGATGAGAAAACTTACCAATGTGGGATGCCTAGCAAGATTCGACCTCGCAGACTCGATTGTAGCCTTAGAGATGGCAGGAACGAACGGAGATGGTGTGGAATGCAGCAAGAGCAACACTGGTGGAAGCTGGGAACGATTGGAGGCTAGGGTTTGGGGCTCTGAGAGGAAATGGACAGTGAAGGGTTCGAATGACCCTTTACTGGTGCATAAAAAGGGGGGAAACAACCCAAACGGCGCAGCCGTTTGAATTCTGCGTGTGGAAGATGGCTGGGCTGTACGATCTAATGGATAGGGGCCACATGGCACTGAGAACGCGTCTGTTAGTATGGTAGTACGACACTTGACAAGACCGCTAAAGCGAATGACCGATCAGATGGGACAGCTCGGCAACAGATATGACCCCAATCATGCTCGGCTTGGAAATGATGCAACTTACTTACCGTTGGCTCGGTTACGGGAATAACCCCAATCACGATAGCTCGGATGGGATTAAGGGGCAATTGAGAGGGGAGATTTGCACCGTTGGTACGGCCGAGCAATGATAGCGCGAGTCGCGGCAAATTGCACGATGTAATGCTGTTTCCTCTACTGACGCGGTCCACTAGTCCGTTTTGCACGGTCGCGGAGATTGGTCGATCATTCATATTTGGGGCCACGATTATGAAACCGCGGCAGTATAGTTGTCAGGCTACAAGCAGGACCAAAGAGGCGACGTTAGTTGTGGCATGACCAAGCAATTTATATCTGACAGAGCGGGCACTGATGTTCGGCGACCGAACTAAAGGCGTCCGAGCTAGACTATGGATGCGGTTACGGTTGGCCGATCAGCCGAGATAAGTGGACTTCGTGTTACTGAGAATGAAGGTATGACGGGTGAAGACCGGCATACCTCACAAGCGGTTAGCCTAATGAGTTGGTCAATATCAGCTCGGCCGTGAGCATCGCTCCTTCGGTAAGGGACATGCCGGCAATAGATAGCTCGGTCATAAGCATGTAATAGCAATTCTCCACAGGTGATAGGCCGGTCGTGGTACTCCGGTTAGGTGTGCCACCTAGGCCAATGGTGTGAGGGAGAGGACTTCTGCTCCAAGCACGCCTCAATACTGTAGGACAGTTCTGTGTGTATTGGTGGGAGGACTAAGCCTTTACACGCGTAAGGTGGTGAGTGGCGCGCACTGCCACCTATCCAGGGAAGGACAGCAGAGGTAGTGCGCGCACAATCTTGAGGCTGCATGGCCAGCCTAGAAATATGGAAGGAGACGAACATTAGAGGTATGCCAATTCCCTCCTCCACATACACACTCTCTCTCTGATAGTCTTCTTCCTCAAGTGGTTTGACTTGATCGTCAGAGGGTTTATCCGGCACACCACCACCGGGCAGCTCATCCTTTCTGTGCTGTAGGGATAGACGACGTCACAAGAAGCTTAACGTCCAAGGAATACGGAAAGCAGAGGATATTTCGCCCCCGTACAGATATATTGAAAAAATAATCAATTTATAATAATGTGACAACGATAATTTAAAAAAAAAAATCAATTCTTTCAATTTTATATAAAAATTAAACCAGTTATTTCTTGCATTGTGGGTTTCTCACAAAGTTCGCTTTAATCATTCAATTTGCTCATTTTGTAGCTATACATAGATTATTCACTAAAAAATAATTGAATTGATCCAATAATTGCTTGTTTTATTAAAAATTAAATAACAAAAATAATTTTGAGAATATTAAATTAATTTCTTAAAAGAACAATCTATACATAGAAACCAAAAATATAAGGGGTATATTACCCTCCTGTGCTGGCAGCAAAAACTTATTACAAAATCATGAAATTTTTTATAATTTTAATTATTAATATTTATAATTTTTTTTACTAATTTGTAATTATATTTTTTAAAATCCACTGATTCATATTTCTTCAACATATAACCAGATGGAATATTAAAGTATGTCATGTGCTGGACCTATGATAACCCTGTTCCGTATTATGTTAATTAGTCTTAATTGTGGTTGTAATTATGTGTTTGATATAATTTGGTGTGCTATTTGTACAAATATATGTGGTTTTGAATTTCTATCTGTTCACCGTAAGAACATTTGTTTGACTTTCTGCTTTGGAAATTAAATTGAAGGCCTTATTGGCCACAGAACCTGAAATTGATTACGCTATTGTAATTGCCATAATTTTTAGAACATACGGTGAAATTTAATTGAAAATTAATTCGGACCAAATTAAATGGAGTAAATCAATGAAATAGTGCCCAACTATTTAATATTAAATAATTGTATTTGAGAGGGAGCTTTTAAAAGGCCGTTACACTCTCATTTTTGTTTCTTTTGGAGCTCAACATCTGAAATTATGCTCTAAAGAGAGAGGGGGGCCAAATTTAGTGAGAAAAGAGGCTCAAGGTAGAGATTTGCTAAGGAACTTGGTAATCTTGAAGCTACACTCAAGAATTAAGCATAAGTTTGGAGGATTAAAGCTCTTAGATGAGTAATCAACCCTTAATTCATGAGTTTGAATTGTGATTTTGTGAATTGAATATTAAATGGTGGGTTAGATCATGATTTTGTTGAATTGGAAGTCATGGAACACATGCATGTAGGAAATTGCTAGGAATTTCCATGTTTGAGCATACAGTGTGTAATCCATGTTGAATTGTGAATGAAGTCCATGTAATTAATCATCTCTTCACCAACTAAATTGAGAATATTGAGTATATCTCACATGCATGTACAATTTATGAGAATATGAGTTTGAATGTGAAAATCCTATGTGATTCGTGATTAGATCAAGATAACGTATTCCAAATCCCAACAATTCAAAACACTCAACCTAAAATCATCAAGCACTTACGAGAGTGATTTTAGTTTGTTTGTTTCTAAGAATAAACAATAAATCGACATAAACGAATTTTTACGTGGAAAAAACCACAATTGAAGAACCTTCAATTGTAATAAAAAACCACGGGCAAACCGCCACTAATCAATCCACTACTGAAGGACTCCAAGGTTACAAAGAAACCATACAAATTACCCAACCCAGTCAATTTGTCTCTGAATCTTCTGTAACTCTTTCACCACGCCTTCATCACGGAACTGATTTTGAAGTTGATTCCACACCACAACTTCACTTGTCGAATTAACGACTATGTAAAGAGTCAAACGCCTTTTGAAACTTTACGTGTTGACCTTCGGATTCCACCGAAGAGAACTCTCTTGAATATGTAGTATCAAACTCTTTGATGTATGAATCTCAACTCATAAGTTTAGAACTTTCTGAAGAACATCAAAGAAAACTCATCAAACTCTCAGAAGAAAACTTTAAACAAAACATTAGAACTCTTGAATCAGATCTAGAAAAAAAGTTAGATTGGTTTTAGGAGAAAACCATCTACTTATAGAAAACCAAGAAAGAATCCCAGTTCTGAAAGAAACCAAACACTTGAAAAATTCCGGATTCTGAAGCTCGCTCGAGCGAGGCTTCTCTCACTCGAGCGAGAAGCTTATCTTGCGTGATTTCTACTAGAGCCTTCGCTCGAGCCACGAACTCTTCGCTCGAGCCACGAACTCTTCGCTCGAGTAAGGAAACAACACTTTCAGGTTTTTGTGTGGAAGCAGTTGTTCGCTCGAGCCACCTTCATCTTTGCTCGAGCGAGCATTGACCTTCGCTCGATCCACCAATTCTATGCTCGAGCGTACATTCACCCCTTCGTGTTTTAAACTGACGATCCTTTCGCTCGAGCGAGGAAGACAAAAATGCACAAAAAATTACAACTCAATCACTGAGTTTTGTTCGCGGGATTTTGACAAGATAGGACCTAACAATCTCCCCTTTTGTCAATACCTTTCTAAACAATTTCCTGACCACATTACAACTCAAAGAATACACAAAATAATTACAACTCAAGAAATGAGCTAATGAATTACACCTTGATGAAAGACAAACAATGAAACCAATCTTGTGAACCACCCAATCTGCACACCATAAACTTAAAAAAAATTTGTTATGCACAAAAAAAAAATATCAAGACAGTTTCATTGTATGTATATAGATCATAAATGAAAAACTACTAATCTATTGAGCTATAAATAAACCATCATAAGCATGCATATATCCCCAAAACAATATCAACAATATCAATCAATCCTGTCTAAATCAATATATCCAAATATCAATCAAACATATGAACCATCCTGTCTAAATCTGTCTAAATCAAACATATGAACCATCTCCCCATTTTTGCCCGGGAGAGAGACAAAAGCAAGATATACAGTATAAGTAAGAACCAGCCAAAGAGTAAAACAAATGTCCAGGAAATAACCAAAAAAAAACCAACACTAGGAAGAAGGTGGATGATGCTGCATCTGTAGGAGAGATAGTATCTGTGCCAGCTGAGCACTCTGCTCGTCAAGTCGAGCATCTATAAGATCAAGGTGATGAGTAAGAACCTGCTCCAAGCTATGAGTACCCGCTGTGGGAGCTGTATGGGCAACCTCGACATCCTCCTCCTCGGCAAAAGGATCATCATCACCTGCATCATCTGGACCACCTGCATGGGAACCCCCAATCCCTGACCCACTCCCCCTCACGTGAGCCTGACTCTGGGATATAGTGAGTTTGGTGATGGGTTTTGTGGGATGGGCAAACTCATCATCATCAAAAACAGGGACATTAAGAGAAGAGAGAAAACGGGTAAGAAAACACCCATAAGGAAGTCCCAAAGATTTGCGACCCTCAAAGACCCCAATCATTTTAGACACAATCATCTCAGGAAGATCAATGGGAAGTCGATGATGAATGCAATACAAACCATATCCCTGGTCCTGAGTAATATGTGAGGAATGGGTGGTGACATAAATATTGGCGCACACAATAATATTGAGAAGACGGAATCGAGGAAGCAACTCATTCTACTGAATGAGAGCCCCAGTGATCCATGTCCGGGAAACACCACATAACTCAGAAGCAACCATATTAAAATTGACACCAGACCGGGTAAGAAAAGGGAAATGACAAGCATCAACTTCAGGAAGACCAAGAAAAACCCGAAACAAATCCCCAGTAATGACAAGGGACTGCTTCCTAACCCAAGTCTGAAAGGTACAGGCTTCTCGGTTAATGGAATGGATGTTGCAATAGAACTCTCGGATGAGACTTAAATTTTGTGGACCGAAAAAATGTAGCACTTGATCACCACCTAACGGATCAAACAAAGACCGAATGAGAATAACCTCAAAAGCATTAGGTAACACATTATGCTCTAAGTGAACTTTGCGAGAGGCAAAGGACTCTCTAAACAATTTTGCCTTGACTTTGGACTCAAATTTGGCAGTATTGAAGGAAGGACGAGAAGCAACCGTCTTGCGACGTCTAGAAGACTCGGCCATGACTAGCACAACCCAAGATAAGTCAAAACAAGATAGACCAGTAACCATCCAGAACAGACACACCCACATCCCCAATGCCAAACCAAGGAACACAGATAAAGAAAACATTAGTCCAAAAAATATGAGTGAAGCATTATAGAAAAACCCAGATAAATATATAGCTAAAATAAACAAGGGGTTATGGGTCCAACAGAAACCATGTGTGCAGCATTATAAAACTAGGAAGATATGAAGCAAGATATGAAGACAGTAGTAGAGATTAGCATGAAATAGTAGTGAATTCATAACAAAGCAAAATCCCCAATGCTATCAACAAGAAACTCCCAATCTAAATTAATCCAAATCGAAACCCTAGAAAAAAATACAAAGCATATGATGGAAACCAAGCATCCCAAAACATGAATGAGACAAAAGAAAAAAAATACAGAAGTAAGAACAACAGGAATGATCCCAAAAATCGAACAAAGCAAAGGCAACAAAGAAAAAATCAAAATAGAATAAAAAAAGAAAAAAAAACTTACCAAGGATGGGGAATGCACAAGGATGAAACCGAAGAAACCCCAAAACAAAGAGGAAACCCTCAAACGAGGCCATCAATGGTCAACTCACAAACCCTAGAGGAGAAGAGAGAGAAGAACACGAAGAGAAAAAAAAAAAATGAACTGAAGTGACCCCCAATTTTAATTCGGAACTGAGACAGTTCGCTCGAGCCAAGAACGGTTCGCTCGAGCGAGAAGAACAAGCTCTCAAGTCGAAGTGAAGAAGCAAACGCACGCTCGAGCGAGGACCCAGTCGCTCGAGCCAAGAAATTTTTTTTTTTTTTTAAAATAACAACACCTAGGATATTCTTGTAACAAGCAAGGTGATCAGGTGACAGACTATTTCACAAGGACAAGAGTATCCATCAATTTTGAGTCCTGAAAATTTGAGAAAAGAGATGAAACAACAACTCATGAATAGAACAGATAGTATTAAATCAAAGCCACACGCATCATGAGAATGCATAACTCAAAAACACACATGAGAGCTCATATAAAGAATGTGTGCGTGTGCAATCCTTGAGAACCACAAAGCTAGAGTTAATCCTCGTAGTGATCTGATGGCTGGACCTCCAACAAGCGTAACTGACCATCATAAAGAAAAGTCAAACCACTGGGAATCACGGGGTATTTGTTGAGTAAATGCGAAAGCTCCTCCTCAGACAATGACCCCCTGTTTTTTTTTTTTTTTTTTTAACTTTTCTTTCTTGTGGGCACTCACTGGTGGCATACACGCTCAAGAGTATGGAGACCAAACCAGAGAAGAATGAAATCAAAATGATGGCCTGGTTGGTGCCTCTGAGGTAGCCTTTTCCTAATGCCCGGAAATCATGTACTGAGGGAGAAACCATGGAAGTGAAATAAGATAGTAGATGGTTAAGAGACTTAACATCACCCATGATATACCAAGATAGGTCAATTCCTCTGAAAGAGTACAAGAAACACTGTCAGTGGTCCATAGAGAACTTTGATCACTTGTGCGGAAACCCCTGCAACAGTTTATCTCAAGGATGTGTACAGAATGAGATCATGAAGTAAATGAGTATGGGCATTCAGAATGAGCTATGAACAAAGATGAAAAAGTTCTTGTATGCAACATGAGCAGTGTTCATATAAAATTTGATGCAAAAATATCAGAACTCAATCATAGATTATCATATCCAAGAACAGTAAGTCAACCACTCACACTCACCTCACAGGAAACAACCTAGTTACTGAGACATTACACCCAAGGTCTTTCTAAGAAACTCAAATCGAAGAAGATCAAGTGGTTTTGTAAAAATATCAGCTTTTTGATGCTCAGTAGAAACATGTTCCAGAACAACAAGGTCTTCATCCACTAACTCTCGAATAAAATGATGACGGATGTCAATGTGTTTGGTGCGAGAGTGTTGGACAGGATTTTTTGAAATGTTTATGGCACTTGTGTTATCACAAAAAAGAGTGAGAGTGTTCTGTTCTATTCCATAATCATGAAGCATTTGCTTCATCCACAACATTTGGGCACAACAACTCCCTGCAGCAATGTACTCAGCCTCAGCAGTGGAAAGGGAGATGGCATTTTGCTTTTTACTATGCCAAGAGACCAGATTATTCCCAAGGTAAAAACACCCCCCGGATGTACTTTTCCTATCATCAGCACACCCTGCCCAGTCGGCATCAGAAAAACCAGTAATTTCGGCTGTAGTATCAGTGGAAAACCAAACCCCATACCCCAAAGTCCCATTTACATACTTGATGATGCGTTTTACCACAAGAAGGTGAGACTCTTTAGGACTGGCTTGGTAACGAGCACAAACACCGACACTGAAGGAAATATCAGGACGACTGGCTGTGAGATACAAAAGACTCCCTGTCATACTCCTATAAAGGGTAGGATCAACATCAATACCAGAGGAATCTTTGGAAAGGTGAAGACTGGTGCTCATGGGAGTGCGTGCATGCTTGGAAGACTCAAGACCAAACTTTGACACAAGATTTTTAGCATACTTAGACTGAGAAACAAATATGCCCGAAGGAGATTGTTTAATTTGGAGACCCAAAAAATAAGACAACTCTCCCATCATGCTCATCTCAAACTCATGTGTCCTGCAATCGAAAAATATTTCACAAGATGATCGTGATGGAACCAAACACAATATCATCAACATATATCTGAGCAACAAGAATATGAGACTTAGTATGTTTCACAAATAAGGTCTTATCCACACTACCCCTTTGAAAATCATTATCAAGAAGAAAAGTAGTAAGCCTATCATACCAAGCCCGAGGAGCTTGTTTCAATCCATACAAAGCTTTGTCTAACTTGTAGACATGATTAGGACATTTAGGGTCCTCAAACCCTTTTGGTTGCTCAACATATGCCTCTTCTTTTAAGTACCCATTCAAGAAGGCACTTTTCACATCCATTTGAAACAATTTAAAGCCAAGAAAACATGCAACACCAAGCAAAATGCGAATAGATTCGAGACGTGCAACTGGGGAAAACGTCTCATCATAGTCAATACCCTCTACTTGTGTGTACCCTTGAGCAACCAACCTAGCTTTATTCCTTACAACAGTACCATTCTTAACAGATTTATTTTTAAAGATCCATTTGGTACCTATCACATTCATGTCTCTAGGTCTGGGAACAAGAGTCCAAACTTTGTTACGCTCAAATTGACCTAATTCTTCATGCATAGCATTGACCCAACTATCATCTAGCAAGGCCTCTTTAAAATTCTTAGGTTCAATTAAAGAAACATAACACATGTGTGATACCTCATCCCGAATCTGTCTTCGGGTTTTCATTCGATCCGAAACACTTCCAATCACCTGTTGAGCTGGATGATTCAGTTTCACCCTTGCCGATGGTTTAAGTTCAGGACTTGCGGTGATAGAAGCAACAGGAGTGATGTCCCTTTGAGCACTCTTGGGACTTGAACTTACCTGTGAGGATGGTGCTGTAACATTTTCTTGTGATTGAACCTCAGCTTCTCTTTGATTTTGTGGTTCAATATCCAAGATTGGGGACTCACCATTGTTATCATCATTTGATGCCAGAGTAGGAGAACCTGTGTCATCTATAACCACATTGATAGATTCCATTAATGATGAAGTTCGCAGGTTATAGACTCGAAAAGCCCTACTGTTGGTTGAATACCCTAGGAAAATACCTTCATCACTTCGAGAGTCAAATTTGCCCAAAGGCTCTCTATCTTTAAAGATGTAACACTTACTCCCAAAGGTTTTGAAGTATTTTACATTAGGTTTCAAACCCTTCCACAATTCATAAGGAGTTTGTAAAGTGCCGGGCCTTAAATACACACGATTTATGACATAAACAGCAGTATTTAGGGCTTTGACCCAAAACTTTGGAGGAAGACTCTTACTAAGGAGCATGACCCTAGCCATTTCTTGAACAACTCTGTTCTTCCTCTCAACCACTCCATTTTGTTGTGGAGTAATAGGTGCAGAAAACTCTGGCTTAATTCCATGCATATCACAAAAATCCGAAAACGAACTATTTTCAAATTGAAGACCATGATCAGTTCGGATTCTTATGATACGCCCAATAGAAACACCTTGTTCATTTTGGATTTTAAGGACTAAGGCCTGGAAAGCATTAAATGTATCAGATTTTTCCCTTAAAAAATTTACCCATGAGAATCGAGTAAAATCATCAACAGTTAAAAAAATGTATCTTTTACCTCTAATGCTTTCAGTGCGAGTAGGACCCATTAAATCCATGTGAACCAATTCAAGAGGACGTTTGGTTGTAAAGCTGTTCACCTTTTTATGAGGGGCACGGGTTTGCTTGCCAAGCTGACATGGTCCACACACATGGCTCAAATTCTTACCCAGTTTAGGAACTCCTCTCACAAGCTCTTTGTTGGCTATCTTAGTTAGGTCTTTGAAATTCATGTGACCTAATCTTTGATGCCACAGATCAATGTTACTTATGATGGCAGAATGACAAGTGAGATCATTAGTTGTAAGAATCCCATAGCAGTTATCAGATGTGCGAACCCCATGTAAAACAAAGATTTCCTTTTTATCCAAAATTTCACATTTATCTTTTGAAAACAATACTTCATGATGGGAATCACACATTTGACTAATGCTCAAAAGATTTGCTTTAAGGCCATCAACAAGTAAGGCATTATCTAGCTTGGGAAGACCAAAGAACACTTATAGAACCCTTACCAATGACTCTAGAAGTGCCGCCATCTCCAAAGGTAACGATTCCTCCTTCATATTTTTCAAGAGAGGTGAAGTAGGATTTGTTACCGGACATATGACGAGAGCACCCACTATCAAGATACCATATGTGTGAGTCACATGCTTTTAGAGCAGTGTGAGCAACAAAACAAGTCAAATCATCTTTTCTAACCCAAATCTTTTTAGTCTTGGTGTTCTGCCTAGACATGTAAGGTTGTCTCCTAACCCAAAAAGTATTAGAATTTCTACCCTTTTGAGACACCTTACCAAACAGTTCAAAACAGTAAGGACGAATGTGGCCATACCTACCACAGTGATGACAAATAAAAACAGGTTTTACCTCCTTTTTGTTGATCTTACCTGCTTTTGCTTGATGAAGAGAAGGATCAACCTGGTCTATCTTCAATTTGCCCTTTACTTGAGTCTTCAAGTTATGTGAAGTAGAGGCTTATCCCTTGTGAGCTGTCGCACCATAGCCTAGCCCTCTTTTGTCAGAACCCATTTGTTGAGACTCGAGTATGTCTTCTAGAGATCTAGAACCTTTGTTCCACATGGCAATTGTTGCTCTAGCAATACGGAGTTCTTCATCTTTCTGTCTGACTTTCTCTTCCAATACAGCTTGTGACAGCTCAAGACTTTCAAATTTTTCTTCATATGTGGAATACACCTTCAGAAGTTCATTCCTTTCAGTTTCACAGGATAGAAGTTTTCCACATAAGTCTTGCTTGTCACTTGAGATCTTGATGACATTCTGTTTTGCTGTCAAGAGTTCTCCTTTGAGCCGGACATTCTCACTCTCACATGTTTTGAGCTTGAGAGAGAGTTTGTCGTTGGTTTTTGACAAGTTCATAGATTCCTCGTACAGCTTCTCGTAAGCTTGTTGTAGTTCATCGCCATTGATGTCATCAATGTCTTCAGATATTTCATCATCCTCTCTTTGCTCCTCATTCTTCTTGACCTCGTCCACTCTAGCAACTAAGACAAATAAGTTGCTGGATGGTGGTAGAGGTGGATCTCTTCCTTCATGGAATTAGCTCAAAATTTTCCATGCATCTTTAGCCTTTGTGCAGTGAACAACCCGTTGCTGTTCTTCATTGGAGATTGCACCACGAATAGTGATCAGGGCTCTCTGATTGCTCAGATTATCTGCACTTTTTGTATCTTCTTCAATGGCTTGCCAACCTTCTGGTTCAAAAGCTCTCAGAAAAGCCCTCATTCTGATTTTCCAATGCAGATAGTTAGTCCCATCAAAGGTGGGAGCATGATGCAAGTTTTGACCACGAGCTGATTCCAAATGCTTTGGAAGAGGTTGAGAAACCTTCGCACAAAATGCCATGAAAGCACTATCCCCATCTTCACCAGATTCAGGTTCTTCGGATTCTTGCTCCGACCCGCTTTCATCATCCCAAGTTACAGTGTAGACTTTCTTCCGATTCTTTTTCGAAGGACATTCAAGGGACATATGGCCAAAACCTTGACATTCATAGCACTTGACCCCTGGCCCCCTTACAATCTTCTTTTCAATAGTTTGAGCAAATTTTGGTGGAACAGTTTTGGGTTTGTCATTACTCTTATCTTTTGAAATAGGGGCTCTGAAATTAGGCTTCTTTTTCAAAAAAATTTTAAACTGTTTTGTAAGCATAGCCGTAATCTCATACTCTAAATCAAATTCAGTCTCCGGAGGTTTTGCAGCTTCATGAGCACTCGTGAAAGCCATAGTTTCTTTTTGCTTTTTCTTTGAAATTTGGTGGGCTTCATAAGCCTGCAAATTTCCAACCAATTGATCGAGCTTGAGGGTATCAACATTCTGAGCCTCCTCAATGGCTGTCACCTTTGATTGGAACCTCTCGGGAAGGGACCTCAAAATTTTTCCAACAACTTTCGCTTCCGGGATTTTTTCACCGAGAGTGAAACAGGAATTCACGATATCACTGAGTTTAGCATAGAAATCATCAAACGTCTCATCGTCGCCCATAAAAAGGGTTTCAAGGCGAAGGTGAGACGTTGAAGTTTTGACCTTTTAACAGAGGTAGTATCTTCGTGAATTGTTTCAAGAATATCCCACGCCTCTTTTGCTATTTCACACGTGCAAATTCGACGGAATTCTTTAGGTGTGACAGAGGAGAAGAGGGAGTTGAGAGCCTTGCTGTTCCAACTCGAGTTCTGGTAATCAGTTGTGTCCCATTTATCAAGGGGTTTAGGAATATCAATTCCATTAATGGTGATAGTAGGTTCACTCCACCCAAAGATTACGCAGTGCCAAACTTTCTCATCGATGGATTTTAAAAATGCTCTCATACGAGCTTTCCAATAAGAATAGTTTGTACCGTCTCGTAAAGGGGGTCTATGAGTCGAGTTACCTTCACGAATATAATCCATGATACTAGTCACACAAAATCACACTCTTATAGTTTTTGAAAAAAACAAAGTTTTTGATAAAACAAAGAGTGACCCGCTCTGATACCAATTGAAAATCCTACGTGATTCGTGATTAGATCAAGATAACGTATTCCAAATCCCAACAATTCAAAACACTCAACCTAAAATCATCAAGCACTTACGAGAGTGATTTTAGTTTGTTTGTTTCTAAGAATAAACAATAAATCAACACAAACGAATTTTTATATGGAAAAAACTACAATTGAAGAACCTTCAATTGTAATCAAAAACCACGGGCAAACCGCCACTAATCAATCCACTACTGAAGGACTCCAAGGTTACAAAGAAACCATACAAATTACCCAACCTAGTCAATTTGTCTCTGAATCTTCTGTAACTCTTTTACCACGCCTTCGTCACGGAACTGATTCTGAAGTTGGTTCCACACCACAACTTCACTTGTTGAATTAACGACTGCGTAAAGAGTCAAACGCCTTTTGAAACTTTACGTGTTGACCTTCGGATTCCACCGAAGAGAACTCTCTTGAATATGTAGTATCAAACTCTTTGATGTATGAATCTCAACTCATAAGTTTAGAGCTTTCTCAAGAACATCAAAGAAAACTCATCAAACTCTCAGAAGAAAACTTTAAACAAAACTTTAGAACTCTTGAATCAGATCTAGAAAAAAAGTTAAATTGGTTTTAGGAGAAAACCATCTACTTATAGAAAACCAAGAAAGAATCCCAATTCTGAAAGAAACCAAACACCTGAAAAATTCCGGATTCTGAAGCTCGCTTGAGAGAGGCTTCTCTCGCTCGAGCAAGAAGCATATCTTGCGTGATTTCTACTAGAGCCTTTGCTCAAGCCACGAACTCTTCGCTCGAGCAAGGAAACAACACTTTTAGGTTTTTGTGTGGAAGCAGTTGTTCGCTCGAGCCACCTTCATCTTCGCTCGAGCGAGCATTGACCTTCGCTCGATCCACCAATTCTATGCTCGAGCGTACATTCACCCCCTTCAGGTTTTAAACTGACGCAATCCTTCGCCGGCGAGGACATCTTCGCTCGAGCGAGGAAGACAAAAATGCACAAAAAATTACAACTCAATCACTGAGTTTTGTTCGCGGGATTTTGACAAGATAGGACCTAACAGAATGTATGAGTTTGTTATGTTGGAGATGAGTTTGATGTAAATTGGGACATGCATGTGATTAATTTGTGAAATTGAGCTTCATAATGTTGTAATTTGGTGTTTGTACCATGTTGATACATGTATATGTGGAGTTTGAGCCAAAATCATGTGCTAAGAGCCTTTGAATATCGAGTTGAAGCTCAAGAACAAGTTCTGGAAAATCCAGAAATTTTGATATCCGCTCGAGCGGGGAAACTGCCACTTAAGCGTAAAATTCGGGCTCCTAGTATTTTTTACAGACATGATGTCCGCTCGAGCGGGGAAACCGCCACTTAAGCGTAAAATTCAGGCTCTTAGTATTTTTTACAGACATGATGTCCGCTCCAGCGGGGAAATTCACGCTCGAGCGAGGAGCTATGTAGACTGAACTTCAGCTCGAGTGCCCGACTTCACGCTCGAGCGTAAATTTGATGTGACCAGCACTTTTGCAGACCTCATGGGTCCGCTCGAACGGGGAAGTCCACGCTCGAGAGGGACCCCTGTTTCTGAAATTTTGAAAATGCGTTTTGTGTTTCATTTTCCGTTCTCTTTCACTTCTAAGTACTCTTAGGCATGCATTGAGCATTGTAAATGAGTTAAAAGGATAAGAATGAAGCCTAAAAAGGAATATGTGAATTAAGAACGGATTGAATTGTTTGTGACCCATTGTGTTCATGGAATGTGTAGGGTAGAGCCCCAGGACAAATCAACCAGCCGATCACTATGAGTAATATCTTAATAAAGATATTTTGAAATGTGTCGTTTGTCCAATTGCTTATCTCTCTATAAATTTTATGAGTTTGTTGATTTGAATTATGGACAAATGTTTGCTATGCCATATGGTTAGGCCTAAGGCTGTTTGCTATAAGTGAATGGGCCGAAGGCTAGTCTGACATGAATGATAGAAGGAATGGGCCAAAGGCCAGTTTGATCTGAATGAAAAAAAAGTGAATGGGCCAAAGGCCAGTTTGATCTGGATGAAATAATGAATGGGCCAAAGGCCAGTTTGATACGAACGAATAAATGGGCCAAAGGCCGGTCTGACATGAATGAAAGAATGAATGTGTCAAAGGCCAGTCTGATATGAATGAATGAATGGGTCAAGGGCCGGTCTGACATGAATGAAAGTCTGAATGGGCCAAAGGCCAGTTTGACATGAATGGATTGGGTCCGAGGCCGTTTGATGTATGTTGTTCTAATGTATCTTCTTTATTTGATATTATTCATTAGGCTTTCGCTCACGCTCATTCATATGTTTGTAGGTGAGCCAAGAAAGGTCCAAACCCAGCCTCAGTGAAGTTTGTGTGGAACAACCAAGGTTTGAAGAGTCAGCCCTTGCGTCTTACGCACGAGACCAGTCTTTGCCCTTTAGTTATTTTGTCTTGTTGGCGAGAACTTTGGTTTATGTTTGTATATAGTTTTGATTGGCTGATCTAGACTTAATTGATCCTGTCTGTACATAACTTTATGTCACTGTATTTTGATGTGAGTTATTAATATGTATATGTATGGTTTGTTATGATGTGTCATGTATGCACAGCTCCATGAACAAAGTTTTAAATTTTGCTTCCGTTTGGCCCTTTTACTCTGATGAGTCATGTCTGGTTTGGTTTAAGGCCGTAGGTAATCTCTTGATTACCGGCCGGTTATGTCCTTAACCCATAGGGGCGGGTTCGGGTCATGACAGGACCTATGGGATAGGATTGGATAGTACAATCATTTTCAATTAATTTGTGTAATGGTAGATATTTTGATTTAAAAAATAAGAAAAAATTATATTTTAATTGGATAGTGAAAAAATAGTTTCATATTCATACTGGTGCAAGTTTTTTTTTGTATGTATATAGCGCAAGTCCTTTTTTGTATATCAGAATTGTATAAAAAGAATTCTATTTTTAGTGAATTTATTTTTAAAATAATCCATTTATTTGTAATTTTTTAAGAAGAATTAGGAATCACAAAGTTTGCATACAAATTTAAAAAATAAATTAAAAAAGGAGGAATTACACACCAGTGGTGTGCAAAAAAATATTAAAACAATGATAAATTTTATAAATATTAATAATTAAAATTATAAAATTTTTTATTATAATAACTTTTGAAAACCTCAATAGTAGTTTTCCTTTATGTTGTGTTTGGTTTGGAGATTTGAGAAGGGATTTAGAAAGAGAAATGGAAAAGGTTGGTGAAATGTGAATAAAATATACCTATATTTTACTTAGTTTCACACATATTTTCTCTTTTTTTCCTAAATCTCTTATCAAATTCCCAACCAAACACAGCGTTAAAGAAAAAGTAATGCGTTGAAAATATGCTGGTGATCATATCTATTCTGATGAGACGTGTGGAAAGATAAGTCAATTATTGGTCTGGCATGATTCATTGGGATAATAATTGTGTTTGATTTTAATTTTTTAAATTTAATTTTTTAAAAATTGAATTTTTTATTTTTAGTGAATAATTTTAAAATTTTATGTAATTTTTTTATTTAATTAGATGTATCAAAAAGTAAAATATTTATAAAAAAAAATATTTTAAAAAATTAATAAATATACAAAAATAAAAAAAATACTAAATTTTCGTATTTTTTTTTTATATTTTTGATATTTATTAAATTTTCTTAAACAAATTTCACAAATATTATATTTTTTAAGTGTATTTATGTTAAGTATATCTAAAAATTTTTAAAAGTATTTAAAATATTAAAAAAATCAATAAAAATACAAAAATGTAAAAAAAAAAGTTAAAAATTTCAAATTTTGAAAAATTGAATTTTGAAAATTCAAATTAAACAAACTAAATAGTGTCGGAATAATTACGTAGAAAGATGAGTCAATTATTGGTCTGGCATGATTCATTGTGATGATAATAGGATAGTGTTACAATAATTACAAAAATTTATACTATAGGGAATGAGACGTGCAGAGAGAGGATCCAGTGTGATTGTTGTGCAATCTGTAGGACTCATTTTGAATCTTATTTTAATGATTAAAATCGTTCAAATTTTAGAGAATATCGAGAATAATATACTTGTAAAAAATTAAGTTAATCAGATATCAATAACTTGTTCATCAAATGACATTTTTATATATAAAAAAATGAATATGTATGTATCAAATTAAATACAAATGTTATTTGATGAAGATGTTATTAATATCCGATCAACTTAATTTTTTACAGGTACAATGTTCTCGATATTTCTTAAAATTTGAATGATTCGAATCATCAAAATAGGATGCGAAATAAGTCCCACAGGTTGCACAACAATCACTGTTGTGCTTCATGCACAGTAGTGACACTGGATCCGTAAAAAGATGAGTCAATAATTGGTTTGGCATGATTCATTGAGATAATAATAGGCTAGTGTCACAATAATTACTATTCCTTTCGTTTCAAAATAATAATCACTATGTTTGTTTTTAATTTTTTACAAAAATACTTTTCAAAATTTTTTTTTATTTGAAAAAATTACTCATAAATCTCATTTGGAGAAAAATTATTCCATTTAGTCCTAGAAGTTTTTTTTCAAACCAATTAGTCTTTTTTTATTTTTGGTATGTTATATTTCCTTGATTTGGGGGTTTGAAAGTTTATTTGCTTGCCCTTGTGTGTGATTTTGTTTGGATTTTTTTTTCTAATGTTGGGTGTGCGTGGGTAAGGTAAATTTTTACATTTTTATTTTTTTCTGTGGGGATTTAGTGGAGTGATTTGTAAGTGTATGATGTTATCCCGTTTGTGGTGTTATTGCTGTGGTGTTCGTCTCTATTGTAACATTGACATTAATTAATATCCAAACGTAATACTGATGTAATACATAAAAAAACTCATTACTGTATTTTTCCCAAACATAACATTAAAAAAAAATTCCTTAGTGTAATACTTTAAAGTAACAAACAAAAAAAATTTCTTATTGTAACACTCTAATGTAACACACAAAAAAATTTCTTAGTGTATTTTTCCCAAACGTAACACTATAATATACACATAAAAAAACTCCTTAATGTAACACTCTAATATAACACACAAATTCCTTGGTGTAACACTCTATTGTAACATACAAAAAAAAACTTCTTGATGTACTTTTTTCAAATGTAACACTCTAATATAATACTTTAAAAAAACTTCTTAATATAACACTTTAATATAACACACAAAAACTCCTCAGTGTAACATTTTAATGTAACACACAAAAAAAATCCTTAGTGTACATTTTCTAGACATAACACTTCAATATAACATTCCAAAGAAATTCTTTAGTATAACACTTTAGTATAACACTTTAATATAACACACAAAAAAACTCTTTGGTGTACTTTTCCCAAACGTAACGCTCCAATGTAACCAAAAAAAAAAACTTCTTAGTTACTTTTCCTAAATGTAACATTCTAATGTAACATTAAAAAAAGAAAAGAAAAAAAGAATGTGAGATTTTTCAAACCATATAGAAAGGAGTACAAATATTCCTTAGTAAGTTTTGAACAAATATATAATTTCAAATTGTGAGTGTTACGTTTGAAAAAAGTATACTAAGAGATTTTTTTTAGTATTTTTGTGTGTTACATTGAAATATGTTATATTGGAGTGTTACTTTTGATATTACACTGTTTGAAATATTATATTTGGGAAAAGTATACTAAGAAATTATTATTATTATTTTTTTATTTTTTTTTAATTATTTATTTATTTATTTATTTTTTTACATTAGAGAGTTATGTTTGGAAAAAATACATCAAAGATTTCTTTTTTTTGAGTGTTACGTTGTACCAATTTGGAAAAGTATACTAATGAGTTTTTTAGTGTGTTGCGTTGAAGTGTTACGTTATTCGAATATTACATTAGAGTTTAGGTTTTTGTTCATAATGTGTGATTTGTTCAAGACTGAGGGAAAATTCAAAACTTCTATAGTACAAATTGCCTTAAATGTGTAATTTTACATTTTGAGAAAATCACTTTTATCCCTAAAAAATTAAACCCAAACATGTAAGTGACTATCTTTTTATCTAATTTCCACTTTAATGGGACCTTTGGATTTATAAAAAAAGAAAAAGAAAAAAGGGAGGACTAAACTGTTCACAAGATCACATTTTGAGATTTATTGGTGCTTCACCCTTTTTATTTTTCATATTTTTTTATTTTTACTGATTTTTTAAAAATCTTTTAAGCATTTTTTTTTAAAATTTTTTTAGACACACCTAACATAAATACACTTAAAAAGTATAATTTGTGTGAAAAATATATTTAAAAAATCCACTAAATTCTTCTGTATATATATATATATTATATTTTTGTGTATTTACTTATTTTTTTACAAATATTGTAATTTTTAGATATATCTAACTAAGGTGCATTTAAAAAAGAAAAAAAAAATGCTTAAAATTTTAGAAATATTCACTAAAAACTAAAAAAAAAAAAAAAAAAAACAAACAAAAAACCCAATTTTTAGAAAACTGAATTTAGAAAATTGAAACCAAACATATTGAATATTTTTTAGAAAATTTAACTTCTTTAATTATTATACTTAAAAAATATTAATTTTTTAAAATATCCTTTGATAATATATTTTTTTAAGAATATCAATTGTCATAATTATATTTTTTATGTTGTTAATGAATTTTTTTTATAAAAAAAAAAAAGCAAAATAGGAAATCATATTATTTTAGTCCTTCATTTTTGAAAAGTGACTAATATTTTGAAATAATAAAAAATAAAATAAATGGCTAATATTTTGGGACGAAAGGAATACAAAAAATTGATACTGGGGAATAATAGTAGAATAGAGTGGTAAGAGGAAAAAAAAAATATATATTTTAATAATTAAAATATCATATACTTTCTAATGATTTGTAATTTGTTTTTACTATATCACTATACACTTAGGACTCATTTGGGAACAGACTATTTTAATATATATTTTTTATTTTTTACAAAAAGATGTGCAAAAAGTAAATAGAAAAGAAAATCTTTGAATTTTTTTATATAATTTGTAGAATTTTTAACTTTTTTTTAATGCCTTTTTAACTTTTAAATTAAAATATAATGTTGTCAAACGAGACCTTATTTCCCTTTATATCATACATAAAAAGGACTTCCACCAATATGAAAGGACTTGCACCCCAATGCTTGATTGTATGTCATTTCAAAGTAAGCATTGCTTGGAAAAATTATTGCAAGTAAGAGCATCTCTGATGATTTGCCATTGGAGTTGCCAAAATTATAATATAGCAGCTTTGAGGAAAAAAGGGTTCTCCAATAATGAGATATAACAACTCTTAAAAATGGCAAATGCCAAAGTTGTTGCCAAGTTTGACAGCAACTTTGGCAAATGGCAAATCTACTAGCTCATCTAAAACCAACTGATTTTCTTTATTCCTTCATTCACTTTCTCCCTTTGTCATCCTTTTCTAGAATAAACTCAAACAAAAATGGATCAATAATTTCATTTTACAAAATTCATGAAATTTGTTTTAAACAAAACTCACCAATTTGTTTAAACAGTGTTGGTAATTGACATTCGAAAAAAATAAAATAAAATAAAATAATCAACAATTTTTTTTTTAAAAACAAAATTTCACTAAGACAACAACATTCAAGCAATCTCAAACAAATATCAAGTAATCTCAAGCAATAATCAATAAATCTGAAGTAGAGTTAAAACAATAAATACCTGGATTTAAAAAAACAGGTTAAAGCTCAGTGCAGTTGCTTTAGCTTCATTTTCTTCGTTTTCATGTTCTTCTTTAAGTGATTTCAAGGGTTTTGGTTTCTCATAGAAAAAATTGAAGATAAAGGTTTAGGGTTTCTTATAGACAAATTGAAGATAAAGGTTTAGGGTTTCTCATAGGCAAATCGAAGATAAGGTTTTGGGTTTTGGTTTCTCACAGTTCTGCGATTCGAAGAAGGGGTGGATGAGACTGTTGTCATCGATTGATCTTCACTGAGGGTCATTGATTTCTCTGCCTGTCTGTCTGTCTGTCTGTCTGTCTCTGGTCTTCACTGATCCGAACATTCTAGAGTCAAGATGGACACAGAGAGAGAGAGAGAGAGACAACCGGTGATCGGTGATGAGGGTTCATCAAGAGTGAGAGAAAGGTTTAAGGGATGAAGAGAGAGAAAGAGAGGCGATTGAAACAAAGAAACCAAGAGTTGATCTCAGAGAAACAGAGAGTTCTGAGATGAGATTGTGGTGGAAAAGAGGGTTGGACAAAGAAATTTGGGGTTTGAGGATTGGAGATCGACGGTGGGTGTGGTGGTGGTTCTGCTGGTTGTGCTGGTGGTGGTTCTTGTGGTTATGGTGGTGGTTGTAGTGATAAAGAAGTTGATAGACGAGGGGAGAAAGTATAAGGGAAAGTGTTAGGACCCTTTGTTGTCAAATTCCATGGATCAAACCCAAGGTTGTAATTTTTTAAATTCACTTGTTGAGTCAAACTAGGATTACTTTGGATTTCTCTAAGAAGTTGATTTTCTTCCAAAACTAGAATTACTTTGGAGTCCTTTAAGAAGTTGGTTTTCTTCCAAAAACAGGATTACTTTAGATTTTCTATAAGTAGTTGGTTTTCTTCCAAAACTAGACTACTCATTAATTTTTCCTCCAGATCTTCTTTGTGGTTCTTAAGGTTTATATCTGAGAATATTTTATTAGTTTTCTTTGATGTTTTTATTGAGTATTCAACTCATGGTCTAAAAGAGAATACATCAAAGGTTTTGTTTGTTAAACAAAAGAGAGAGTTGTTCTTCGGTGGATTCTGAAGAATTCGAGCCTGAAGTTTCGGTGGATTCTGGAGTGGCTCATCAGAAAGACAATTTTGTGGTGAAGATAGGGTTGGAAGAGGCACATAGAGTTTGGTTCATAGGCGTTGTGGATTCGCTTGATAATTGAGAGTATACCTGTGTAATTCCTTTAAATCTTCTTAGTGGATTGTTCTTGTGGCTGTTGCCCGTGGTTTTTTTTTTTTTATCACAATTGGAGGTGTCCAATTGTGTTTTTTCCACGTAAAATCGTTATGTCTCTTTGTCTTGATTGTTTGATTGGGATTGTTATATTCTGCTTAAAATTGATACATAATCACAAATCAACATCTAGGAGGTTTCTAGATTTTTCAGAAAGGTTTAGAGGTAGTAAGAGAGAGGGAGACAGAGGCAATGAAGAGAGAGAGAGAGAGAGAGAGAGAGAGAGAGAGAGAGAGACGAGGGTGCATCTGAAGTGAGATGATTCACCATTGGAATATTTTATCAATTGTGCTCTTTTGTTATTGGAATGCACAAATTGAGCAACGATTTTTTTTCTTTCTCCAATTTAGAAAAGTTTGAAACGGCACTATTTAATGGCTATAAATTAAATGGATAAAAAAAAAAGGGCCATATTTTTACTCCCTATAAATATAAACAACCAATCTTAATTTGAATTCACAACTTTCAATGTACATAATTTTTTTTTTTTTTTTTTTTTATGTTTGATTTTTTACACAATCAATATGGAAGTTTCATCAAAAACAAAGAGAGGAAATGATTCACCACTTAAGAAGATGTGGCAATTTGTAGAGCTTGGTGTCACATTACTGAAGACCCAATTGTTGGGAATTCGTAATCTCATGCTCATTTTTTGGGAAGAATTTTTAAAAATTATTGCTCGCTACAGAATGATTACTCAAAAACACAAGTGTCTATCTCATATCGATGGAGTATAATCATGAAATGTTGCAACAAATTTCGTGGGTGTTTAGTGCAAGTCAAAAATCTACATCCAAGTGGGATGTCTCAAGTTGATGTAGTAAGATTTCATCTTTATTTATTATGTTAGTTTTTTTATTCTGTATCATATCAAAATTAACTAATTAATTAATTTAATATTTATTGATACAAATGCTTCAAGCAAAACTTTTATACCATTACGATGAAAATAAACATTTTGCTTTTGAATATTGCTGACCAATCTTGCAAAACAATATCAAGTGGCTAGATATAGCTCATACGAACACAGTGAAGTCAATAATAGATATACCGTTTGCTCCTAATGTAGCCCTCGATTACCTTATGGATAACTACATTTCTCTTGAAGACCACAATAGTTTAAGTGTTGGTAACAATCCAACTGCTGGTAATAACCTAATCGGTGAGGGTAATGTCTCTACAAGGGGTAAAAGGCCTATGAGTAGGAAAACTGCAAAAGAGTTATTTCGAAGAAATCAAGTCGGTGAAGCTGAAGTCCACAAATTTAGCAATGTGTTGGAGACAATTAACCAACGCCTTGCTGAGAAGGAAATGAAAAAAGCTGAAAGAGAAGAAAAAATGATTCAAGTACTGCAGGAGATGAAAGAACTTTAGATCAAAAGACAAGAACTTGAGATAAAAAAGAAAGAATATTTGATAATGATTGTAGACATTTCTCATATGGACCCTTAGACGAAAACGTATTATATAATACGAAAAAATGAGATTTTTGCCAAGTGGTTCGCAAATATCAGTAACCCAAATTATTATTTTTCCTTGCCTCTTGATATATAATTACAGGAGAATGTATTTTTTACTTTTGCAATGTCATTTATTTTTAATGTAATTTTTAGTCTTTATTTGCAATGTCATTTTTATGTTCCAATGTCATTTTTAGTATTAAATTTTTTTTTTCAATTTTTATAGTTGTCTAGTCAGTTATAATATAAATATATAATTTTTTTTTTTTTTTTACAAACAGTTAAAAAAAGATCACAAAAGACACAAAAAAAAAAAAACTAAAAAACCTATATCTAAACAACATTTACAAATTTGGAGAAAAAATTTGTTGAGATTTGCCAAAATAACATGTGTACCACTGGAGCACCATTGCTATAATTTGACAACTTACTACTATTCATTGTCAAATTAAAGCAATAGTAATGGTATTATAGCAAATACTATTGGAGATGCTCTATAAATAAATAAATAAAGCTGAAGTTAGTGAAAATTTTCAAAATTGTAATATATGTAGAATTAATGAAAAAAATATCAACAGAAGGAAATATATTATTGGTTAGATCAAAATGTCCTTCCCTCTTTGTCTTTCATCCTTAAAAAGTAGCTACACTTTACACGTTGTTGTTATGTTGATGCAAAAAAAAGAAAAAAAAGAAAAAAGAAAAGAAAAGAGGGGAAGATGGACAACTTAAAGGAAGAAGGTGATGAGGAAAACAAAATAGTGCAGATGACAGCAGTAGAGGGAAGCGAAATGACGATGTCCCGCTCCACACAAATACATAAACTCTACAGTTGAATTGGTTAAAGATCTTGATGCTAAGCTGGTCATGGCATAGTAATGTGCAAAGATCATATGCTTAATGGTTCTGATCTGGTACTTGTGTTGTTGTAATAAGAGCTTGGAAGCTCTCAGTGTTGGTGCTTCAAAATCAATCCAATTATGTGTTTAGTACTTGTCTATCTAGAGCAAATTAATAAGCTTTCGAGTGTTGGTTGCTAACTCTTTCCCTTTTACCTGAATTGCTTTTACTCCATCTCCATCCATGTGTTTTTGGTGTCACTGGCATTGAAAAATGATAACCATTACCTACTAAAGAATGGTGTCTAAACCAACTGTTTGCCTCTACAAATGTTGGTTGATAGTGCCTCTTACTACCTCTATCTCTAAAGGAGCTTATGTGACTGGTCTTCCTGACTTTACCGCTTATGGGCTTTCATTCTCATCTAGATCTCAAACAAATGCATTTTGAATTCTATTGTGTGTAAAGGATGGATGATAATATGTTTCACCACTCTCATAGCCAGAAGCTTGATTCACTTTCTTTGGTCATTGTTGTAGCGATTATAGACTTGTTGCTCTATACTTCATTGATCATCGAGACGATAGGCTTCACCATTTGCTTGTGATGTTCTCCCTCTTCGGACTACACTAAGACAAAGATGAATATTTAGTAGACCCCCTTGTTGTATTACTGTCTATCAAATTTTCACAATTTGTTGATTTATGAAAGCACTCACGCTCAATTACTTACCTTAAATTCCCACATCTTTTTTTTATTATTACCTTTATTGTAATAAGCCTATCCTCTCTTCTCTAACCATATTCCAAAATAAAAATATCAAATTATCAAAACTGATTAACATATCTATCTCAATCTTGTGGCAATTTCCCCTTCAAATCATATCAAGGGTATATCATATCCTCTACAACCTAAAAATTCAGTGCAATACAGT
This sequence comes from Camellia lanceoleosa, assembly GCA_025200525.1. Classification (NCBI taxonomy): domain Eukaryota; kingdom Viridiplantae; phylum Streptophyta; class Magnoliopsida; order Ericales; family Theaceae; genus Camellia; species Camellia lanceoleosa. Next base: position 42,329 of record JANUSC010000340.1, on the reverse strand, counting down.
TGGTCATATTTTTCCTTTGATAGGTGTGATTTGTGAAACCAATTAGTTGATCTGTAGCTAACTTCAAATTCTTCATTGCCTGGATGAAGTTGCATGTGTCATATGAAAATGGAGAAAAATTGAGACTACTAGTCTTGAAGAAAGCTAGAGCAAGAACCCCATAGATGCCTTGGCCATTAGCTATTTAAAAGACTCTACGAAGTCCACAAATTGAGCCAAGGAAGGATTCACCTTCCCTCTTGTCCTGCTTTTCATCAAAAGAAATAAATAAATAAATCTACTCTTAATTTTGAAAACAATCCACACACACACGACAGAGTAAAGCTAGCAATCAAGAAGCTTCCCATCCCTTTCCAACTCTACTCCCCTTCCAACTATTCTTCTAAACATGATTTTGATAAATCTCACCTCACTATTAATCTAATTGCTCCTTTTATCTTTGAAAACAAACAAATATAAAATTTTAAAGACAAAAATTAGGGATAAAATCGCTTTTTAAAGACCAAATATATTTATTGCCAAAAGTGTCACTATTATATTTTTGGCAACAAAATTTAGACATTAATGATGAATTATTTTCTTTTAGGAATCAAAATATTTCTAAAAAAAAAAACTTTTTTGGGACAAATTAGTGACATTTTAAAAAAAATTGTCGCTAAATACCGTGTTTTTTTTTATTTTTTTATTTGAGATAATATGTCAACAACTATGCTTGCGATGACATAAATTAGTTCAAATATTTTTTATATCAAAATTTTTACATTTAAAAATAAAAAATTTAATCTCTAAAATTCTTATATATTTAAATTGTAATGGAACAAATCTATGGGAGAAATGGACTCAATGGAGACTTGACCTACCTCTCGTATCATGTTATATTTACTGAAAATAATCAAAAATCACTTTATAATGGGTGGAATAATTTTAGATTTTACGAACTAATAATTTTAGTGATTTAGAGAAGCAACTTGAAAAAAGTCTTTAATGATTTATATTTATTTTGTCAAAGTTTTGTTTCTATATAAGTAACGTTGGGGTTGTTTGACGTAATTCTATCTAAATTATTTCACGTGTCCTTATGTTACTGAAATTATTTCGCTTGTCCTTATGTGTGTAATTTTTGTTGTTGTTGATTTTTCTTCTTGTTGATGTTGTTGAGAAACATATTGCAACATATAAAAAAAAAAAATCTACGGTGCAACAGATAAAAAAAAGATCTGTTCAAACAGCTCTGAACAAATAAAAAAAATCAACAAATAAAATTCAAAGGAAAAAATTGTACAGATAATAAAATTTGAACAGATAAATTTAAACAGACAAGTAAAAAAAATAGATAATAAAATTTGGATAGATAGATTTAAATAAGGAAGCAAAAAAATTGAACAGATAAAGGAATTTCACATTTCAACATATAGATAAGTTAAAAATGAGAATTTCGAGAGATATATATATATATATATATATATAACAGAGATGTAAAAATTCAATTAATCATGGACAATGGTAAATTTCAACAGATAGTAAAATTTTAAATAGATAAAGGGAAAAAATTAAACAAATAGTTAAAAAAATTGAACAGATAGAAAAAAATTTGAATAGATAGGTATAGATTTAAACATATAGTAAAAAAAAGTCAATAGATAAATTAAAGGGTAAAATTGAAAATAAGATGTCCTCCAAAACTAACAAAAGGATTTCTCACTAAACTATTTTACAAATAATGGACCTTCCATCAACAAAAAATATCTATTGGATTTAAACTCTTATACCCTCCTTAACTTAGACTTTTCAATAATTTTCTCTAATTTAAATAAGTTTAAAAAAAATTAATTATCTAGAAATTAGAAAAAAAAAAATGCTTTTGACTTTTATTTCCTCATTATAATAAGTTGAACCAAACAACCCATTATTATTATACAAATAAATAAAGTAAATTAATGTTAATAGTTTCAACGTACAATTATTCAAATTGATAGGTTTTTGTTTTAGATAGGAAGTTTTTGTTTTAGATGGGGAAAGCAAAGGCAAAGATACAAAAAGACTTGACAATATCATAGTTTAAACGTACAATTATTCAAATTGATAGTTGAAAGATTAAAACAAGAAAATTTTGATAGTTTCGGTGGGACAAGGTGAATATTTTCCTCAAATTCATCACTTTTTCTACGAGGAGAAGAAGGCCACGTAGCAAATTATTCACCACTAGTACCTCTATAATAAGGGCCAACTTGTCAAGGGACTTTCTTCAACCTGTGTGCGAGTGAGTGAGTGTTCTCTATTTTCGTTTGAGAGTTGGAAGTCTTACTTGGGGGTGTGTGTGTAAAAATGGATCTTGGTGGTAAGATGGAGGGTGAAGTAGAGATCAAGTGTGATGCTGATGAACTTTTCCAAATTTGTTCAGGTAAAAAAGCACATACAGTACCAAACTTGAGCCCTGATAAAGTATCCAAACTAGACTTACATGAAGGTGAATGGGGAGATCATGGATCCATCAAGGTCTGGACTTATGTTACAGGTATGTTCACTAAAACTCTGTTTATTCGGACAGAAAATATTTCTGTACAGAAATTTTTTTTTTAAAAAAATATTATTTCATAAAAAAATATTTTCTTATATTTAATTGCGTTAATTGAAAGTACTCTATTAATTGTTGTATTAGTGATGATGGTAGTGGTGGTACCAGGTGGAGGTGTTGGGGGTGGTGACAATAGTGGTGTGACAATAGTGGTGACATCGGTGGTAGTGTAGACACCCCATTTTTGACCAACCTTAAGACTCAGACGTCACCGATTGAGCGCTCGGTGATGTTGTATATTGTGCTCATTCAGAAGTCTCAGAGTTGCGGCCGTGCGCCCTGCCTTCGGACTTCCGAACTCTCTTCTGTGCCTTGCCTCGGTTTGTGAACCGGACTCGGTTTTCTCTGTTTTCTTTCCTGAGGGGAGGGAGAGGTCCCGTAGACCATCTCTCAGTGGCCGTGGGCTACATTTCGTGGCCGTAGGCCATTTTGCCCATTTCGGAGCCCGGTTTCCGGTTTTCGGAACCATCAGGCCGTGTGCCTCGGTTCGGGACCACCCAACCATCTCTGATTCCTCCGGTTTTTGGCATGCATCTCATTTACTCCCTTTCGAGGGACACTGGGGTCTTAGATAGCCACTTCGTGGCCAAACACCACTTTCGGTGCTTAACGGCCGGTTTTCGGGATCCCGAACTGCGTGTTTTGGCCCCCGAGCATTCATTTTGCATCAGTTTTTGTTCATTTTTGGCAGGTACCTCTGTTTTATCACCAGGAAGATCACTGGAGGGTGGGAGGCCAGTAATTGTCTCAGCAACCAGTTATGCTCCTCCGACGCCCCCCGACGCCCGTTTTTCTCACTTCCGGGCTAATGTTGAACACCCTAGGGCCATTTTCTCCGAGCCAAAACCACATATTTGTGTTGTACACACATGAGAGGATCCTAAAAACACATGGTCGGCCAGTAATTCTCATTGACCCTTTTGAACCCCTTCTAAAAGTGGCATGTTGTCTCTCTTGTTTCAGAGTTGCCAATTTCTAACTATAGGGTCTTGTTGTACACACATGGGAGGACTCTAAAAACACATGGCCGACCAGTAATTCTCATTGACCCTTTTGACCCCTAGCCGGCCGGCCATAGGGGGTGGCTGGCCGGCTACCTCCAGCAAAAGTAGATGGCCGGCCATGCTCCTTGGGAGGTGTGCATGGCAGCTGTATAGCTTTATCCTCCAAAATATCTGATTTCGGGGGATATTTTGTAAGCAAGGGAACTTAATCCCTTAAGGCCTACACTCTTTCACACACTTTGACACACCATCCTGGCATGCATACATCTCTCTCTCTCTCCCTCAAGAGTTAGAACACTTGTCTCAAGCTTATAAACACATATCCATCTCCATCTCTTTGATTCTTCTCAAGTTTGGTGCCATTTCTTCATCATCATCAAGCACCACCACCACCACTCCATTTCCAACAGCAAGGAGAGGTTCTCAGAGGCTTAGAAGCAACATTGCTCAAGCCAAGGGGTAGAAAAGAAAAGGTCTACAAGGGTAAGTCTCCATCTCCCTCTTTTGTAGTATTTTCTTGCTTCTTTTCTTAAGCCTATTTGCTCACTGTTTTGGGCTCTAACCTTAACTGAAACTAGGTCTATTTTGAGCTATTATTCATGTTTGTTCAAGGGCTCAACCCTGTTTGAGCCCTCCATGGAACACTTGTTTCAATATCCTCTGGTATGTCACATTTTTGCATGAAATTTCTAGCCTATGAGTGATCTGTTTTCGAGCATAATGTAAACTGAAAGTGGGAATATTTTGAGCCTCTCTTCAACATTGAAGAATGGCTCAACCTTGTTTAGGCCCCCTATCTTGCACTTACTTCATAATTCCTCCAATTTACCGTAAATTTGCATGATTTGTTTGGCCTACATGTAGTCTATTTCAGAGCATGTCATGAACTGTGAGTAGGCTTATCTTGTGTCCCTCTACAACATTGTAGAAGGGATCAACCTTGTTGGGGGTCTCCATGTTATACTTGTCATTATATCCCTCTTTGACCCCCATTTTTGCATGCTTTTTTAAGCTTATCTAGCTTCTATTTTCGGCCATCATCAGAGCTGAAAAGAGTCATATTTTGATCTTCTTGACATATTTCATTAAGGGTCTTTTCTGATTTGATGAATGTTTGGGGTACCTCATGTTATAGCCCTATGTATCCTAGTTCTTGCATCACATTTTTAGCATGTTTGCATACTGATTTGGGGGATGTAATCTACTGTAAATGTTCATTTTTTAGTCCCTCATCAGTGTTGTAGAAGGGTATTTTTCCATTTGAGCATCGCATGTATCACTTGCTTCAATATCCCTCTTGCAGAACTATTTTTGCATACTTGCCTAATCCTATGTGTGCTTGCTGTTTAGCCCTTTTTATGACTGAAACATGCTTGTCTTGGGGCTTTCTTGCTACTTTATTTTCATTCCATGTCCATATTGTGCATGCATTGCATAGCTATAGACCATTTCGGGTGCCTAAATTCGTATTTTGGGATCATTCCATGCTTCGGGTGCACTTTGGCCATGTTTTTGGGACTGTTTTCCCCCACATTTCAGTGCTGAAATTCTATTTGCATGTTTACATATCATATTCCATGCTATTTCATGCCTTAGGGCCATTGCCTCGGTTTGCGTGCTCGTGTGCACGCATTTCGAGGCATCTCATTTTTCATCTCTCGGCCTCTTATGTGAGTGTGGCTGAGGCTCTCTCATGTTAGTATAAGTCCAATTTGCATTTGGAGTGCCATTTCATGCTTTAGTACCATTGCCTCGGTTTGTGTGTCCGTATGCACGCATTTCGAGGCATCTCATTTTTTTATCTCTCGGCCTCTTATGTAAGTGTGGCTGAGGCTCTCTCATGTTGGTGTAAGCCCATATTGCATCGCATATCTCATTTTAGTCCTGTTGCATTCCGTATGCCATTTTCTCGATTTGCGTGTCCGTGGGCACGCATTTCGAGACATCTCATTTTAGTCTCATTGTATATCATATTTCAGGCCGTTTCATGCCTTTATGTCATTGCCTCGGTTTGCGTGCCCGTGTGCACGCATTTCGAGGCACTTCTTTTTATTATCCGATGGCCTCCTGTGTGAGTGTGGCTGAGGCTCTCTCATGTTGGTGTAAGCCCATTACTGCATTGCGTATGTCATTTCATCCGTAGCATTGTGTATGCTTGGTTGTGTGTTACCTCGTTTAGCGTGTATGCCATTCCATGACATTGTGTATGTTAGGATTGCATATTAGCTACATTTCATGCATATCATGCATATTGCATCATGTTCGGGATAGGAGTTAGCCCGGGCACGGGAAACGAGGCACGTTTCGTACTCCGAGTGACGAAACGGGTCTCAATTCCAAAGTCACCGACACTCTGGATTACCCGTGATGGAGTTAGGTTTTGTTGTAGCATTCATGTGCATTCATCCTATATTGAGTTGTGTAATCTGATTCCTCGGCCATCATGCATCGAGATGCGTGATTGATGGCACGAGGATCGAGGCATGCATATATTTGTGAAATACATTGCTATGCCCTTTTCCTGCTCTCTGTTATAGCAAAATCAAGAATCAACAGTCTTCCGAGGCTTGGCACGCACTTCGAGGAACCTTGCAAACAGAGGCTAATTGGGGCATCCCAGTGGATTTCCTCACAAAGCAGCCTAAACATGCATCATCTCATTATCCGGAGCAGAATCAAGGCAGCCCCTGGCTTGCATGCCAGTTTTACAGCTTTCTTAGTTAATTTGTTAATTAATTAGGAATTTGTATATTATTCGGACTGTAATATTCAGACTGTATTATTCTTTCATTTGGGACTGTATTATTTATTCGGACCCTCTGCGCGAGGGCATAATTGTAATAAGTGTGGGTGAGTGTGATGTATGTCTTCCAACCCCACGTCTTTCTTCCCCTTTATTTACCCGCTTACGATGGTTAGATATAGGGCATATTTCAATTAGCATACAGTATGATAGTATGTTTGCATCATTCATCTGTTTTGCATGCACCGGGCTCGACGCATCATACAAACTGCATTTGTATTTCAATTCCAAATTGAATACGTGTTAGTTGTAGCATTCCATATGCCATACTTAGAATAGCCGAGCCTGCTATGAGTTGCATCTTTGCATGTGTTGTATTAGGCAATTCTGTATACTTAGGATCATGCATGATTTCTAATGAGTTTCTATTTTGGGCTTGGAGTACTCAGTGAGTTTTATGCTTTAGCATCCTTGCATGCGTGTGAGTGACTGCCATGAATAGCATGCTTACCATGAGGCTATGTGCTTATATGATATAACTGCCTTGAATGCTTGTGGGTGGAGGTTGAGTTACTTGAATTGGAACAATTCATCAAATGCTTGTTTTAAGCCCACTAGATAGTGGCAAAATCATATTTTCTTAAGCCCACCCGAGGGTGGCAAATCCACGTTTTAGCCTACCTGCGAGTAACACCATCAAACCATTTTCAAACAAACAAACATGAAATGTTTTGTTCCGATTCAGGCGGCTCAGTCTATACTTGTATGCTGTGCGCATCACATAGTAACCTAGGCTAATAATCGGAATAAGAACTCACAATGTTTTCAAAATAAGATATCATGGTTAGTAGAGGCCGGTCTTTGACCGGGCGAGCGGGGGTGCTCACGAAGTGACCTTCCCCAATCGTACCCAAGTTCCCGAGCCGAGGCAACTTTGGTGATGACGGACGCGTGTCCTTTGGCATCGAGTCAGGGTTTCCTAAATTTCCCATTTTAAAATATTTAGGTGGCGACTCTGTATCTGGCGAAGCAGTCCATGTTTGGCACTTCTTTCAAAAAATCTGTTTTCAAAACGATTTGCCGGATTTGGACTCTTCGGTTCAAGATTGAGAACCGTGACATTTGAGTCCTTCTGAATAGTGACCCAATATCGAACGAGCAGGGACTCGCCTCCTTCCGGGATGCATTCGGGAAGTCTCTGATTTCTGGCGACTCTGCTGGGGATTTAGAGAACTTGACTCGAACTCATGATATCTGGTTTTGACTACACTTGCGTGTTTCTTTGCATTGCATTTGCATTGGTGCGCCTAGGATACCGTGTTTGCCATATGCCATTCGAGCGATTTTGGGAGGCTTGTCTTGTCAAGTCATGTCCGTAAGATTTGATCGGCTCTGAGCTCACAAACATGGGAACACAAACCCGGTTCTGGGGCACCCTTTGACCATTCGACCTAGTGCATATTCGGATCCATAGTGACCATTCCAAACTAGGACGGGTTGCTTACCCGTTTATAGGTTGTTTGAAGCATTGCGTGCGTAGTGAAACCCTAGTTCGACAAAATAGGGCGAAACCCTACCCCAACATAGGGGTGTTTTCGACTCTCACTTATCCGCTATGTGCTTGTTAGAGTGTGCCTCTCGGGGAATGCATGTATCGATTGAGTTTGGGCAACGAGCTGCGGGCATCGGTTAGTATCGAGAATCGCTTGTTTGCAGATATCGATTGATTTTGGGGAAACGATGTCTGAGAACGATGATTAGTGATTGAGGGCAGTGTATTTTGACTTATCAAGCTGCGTATTGTATGCTGTTGTGTGTTGTGTGTATTTAATTTAATTTGTTATCTTTGCTGTTTTTACGGTTATTTATTTCCTTTTCGCTTTATTATCTTTTTGCTAGGCGCTTTTTATACGATTGCTTCGAACCAATAGATACCCCCAAGTACTTTGGACACGAGGTCGCCGACTCAGCCGTCGAGGATCTCGTTGGCGGACATCGATGTTCCACTCTCTACCCCGATTATCGAGAAGAAGGCGAAGAGGCGCGGTGTGTCGAACGAGGATTACGGGACAAAGAACGCTTTGTGATGCTTGATCGGGTTGAGATTTACGTATACGCCATAGAGGTACATTTACGGTCATTCAGATAGAAACGGCAGAATACATCGAGGATGGAGGCGATGATCGCCAGATGCACGAGAGCATGAAACAAATGCAAGATGATGCCATCATGGCGGAATTTTCCAAACAACAAGCGCGATCATGGCCCAACAAGTGATTACATTAGGCTGCAGCGGCGAATCGCGTCTGCTTCACATCCGACTCCTCCTCCACCGGGCTCCACTACTGGCGAGGCACCTCTGGCGGAATACCTTGCCAAATCCTCAGAATATCCTCCCGAACACCCAGAATACCTTACCCAGTGTCCAGAACACTCAAGAGGACACAGGTCTTCCAACGGGGCTGGCTCCGCCCCCACTTCTGCCGCAACTGTCCAAGAATCTTACACCCAACCACCCGGACTCTCCATTTGAGTTCGAGGTAGATCATCTGACTCTAAAACTTCGATGGTGGAAAAAGCTTTTCAAGAAATCGCAGGGGGTGAAGGCCATCCCAGACATCGAAGATGGCTACACTGACGTGGCCGTGACACTGCCAGACAGATTCAAGATGCCACAGATTGACCGTTTTGATGGGTCCGGAGATCCCATGGTCCATCTTCGGCTATTTTCAGACATCCTGAGACCAATGGGCCTAACCCGACCACAAAAGCTTTCTTTGTTTGGCAGAACTTTGTCGGGGGTGGCGGCCATCTGGTACGCAAAGTTAGAAGATGATGTGAAGAAAGCGGGATGGTGGTGAGGCCTTCGTGGCACAAGATGCTTATATAATACGATCGAGATTACAACACGTGATCTCGAAACAACGAGGTAGGAACAAAAAGACTTTCTCGATTTTGTAACTTCGGTGGAAACAAAAGGCATCGATGATGACCTTGAGGCCAACAGATAAAGATCAAATTCGGATGATTGTATGCAATCTCAACCAAAGTTAATCTGAAAATGATCGTACTCCTTTCCCACCTTCTCATTTACGAGATGGGGTCTGAGATCGAGATGCGATGAAGCAAGGTTTGATCGACCAGACCGAGAGCGACCGAAGGACATTCAACCGTAATAACACGCGAGCCCGAGTGGCGCCAACATAAGGACTTGGAGGTCGGCATGGTCACCACCACTCCCCCCAACCAAGGCCCGCGGCCCACACCCTTTTCCAAGATTTCCGGGAAGCGAAGCCCCGAGATACCAATCTAGAGGCCAAAGAACCTTCATTCCACTATACATGCCCTTGTCCAAGGCTCTCGGCGTTCTAATAAAAAAGGGGCATCTGAAACCCCTAGAGCCGAGGCCACTACCAAATCCACTCCCCCCTTCCCACAATCTAGCCAAATCTTGTCGTACCACAGTGACATGGCCATGATCTGAGATCAATGTTTAAAAGCGTCACGAGATTCAAGACCTCGTTGACAAGAATATCATTCTACCTCCCAAAAGACCCAACGTCACAACTAACCCACTCCCCGCACATAACCAAGATCCACCACCCAAAAGAGTCAACCTCATCCAAGCGGGGTCGTTTCCTCACGATCCTAGTATCTATATTACTCCTCTCACCTACCCAAGCCGGAGGTGATCCTTCTGATTGCCTTGACTTGTGCATGTTGGACACCTTCACAACCCAATCTGAGCAGGTGGTGACCTCCGAAGATGGAGCAGGCGTGTTTGAGGAGAGCCGAATTGGTGAGTGCAGGATGGGACACTGGGAATTGTCTTTGGAAGAGCTTATGATCCAAGCGGATATATCTTATCGGTGAGCGATCTGAGTGTGAAATTTGCGAGAAAATTGAATTGTGCATGATTTGGGGGCGGACTAGAACAAAGGCGGATGATCGACAGCGGTGGAAGAAGATTTTGCTAACCTCCGGTTCTTCAACGACCAAAAGCGAGGATGCAACAATCAATTGGTTTGAATATAGAGTCGGCGAGATCGCCGTGGTTAGATGATCGGCCGGATGTTGTGGAAATTGACGAGCAAGGCGGCGGGTATCAATGATGGCCGGAGGGGCCGAGAGTCAGAATGAATTGCCAAAGAGCGCCGGTACAAAGAATTTCACTCGGGATCAAGATATTGTGAAAACCGAACAACAAACCCTACTAACACAGGAGGAGCGAGAGAAGAGGTGGGATTCTGAGAGAATCCGGAAAGCCAAGAACCATGAAGAGTTTGAAAGTGCTGCGAGCACAAGAGCAGGACATGCTGTGAGCATGTGGGATGAAAGTACCGAGAGTACTGTAGACGTCCCCGAACGCATCCCGGGGGAAGGGAGTGCGAGTCCCCCCCCCCCCCGTTCTGGTTCGATATTGGGTCACTACAGTTCGAAGGACTCAAATGTCACAGTTCTCAATCTTGAACTGAAGAGTCCAAATCCAAACCGTCGTTTTGAGAAACAGATTTTTGAAAGAAGTGCCAAACATGGACTGCTTCGCCAGATACAGAGTCGCCACCTAAATATTTTAAAATGGGAAATTTAGGAAACCCTGACTCGGTGCCAAAGGCCACGCGTCCGTCATCACCAAAGTTGCCTCGGCTCGGGAACTTGGGTACGATTGGGGAAGGTCACTTCGTGAGCACCCCCGCTCGCCCGGTCAAAGACCGGCCTCTACTAACCATGATATCTTATTTTGAAAACATTGTGAGTTCTTATTCCGGTTATTAGCCTAGGTTACTATGTGATGCGCACAGCATACAAGTATAGACTGAATCGCCTGAATTGGAACTAAACATTTCATGTTTGTTAGTTTGAAAATGGTTTGATGGTGCTACCCGCAGGTAGGCTAAGACGTGGATTTGCCACCCTCAGGTGGGCTTAGAAAACATGATTTTGCCACTATCTAGTGGGCTTAAAACAGACATTTGATGAATTGTTCCAATTCAAATAACTCAACCTCCACCCACAGGCATTCAAGGCAGTTATATCACATAAGCATTTAGCCTCATGGTAAGCATGCTATTCATGGCAACACTCACACACATGCAAGGATGCTAAAGCATAAAACTTACCGAGTACTCCAAGCCAAAACAAAAGCTTATTAGAAATCATGCATGATCCTAAATATACTGAAATGTCTAATGCAACACATGCAAAGATGCAACTATAGCAGGCTCGGTTATTCTAAACATGGCATATGAAATGCTACAACTAACACGTATTCAACTTGGAATTGAAATACAAATGCAGTTTGTATGATGCTTGGCGAAACCAGTGCGTGCAAAAGCAGATGGATGATGCAAACATCTTTGTCGTCTTGTATGCTAATTGAAATATGCCTATATCTAACCATCATAAGCGGGTAAATAAAAGGGAAAGAAAGGCGTGGGGTTGGAAGACATACATCACACTCACCCACACTTATTACAATTATGCCCTCGCCAGGGTCCGAATAAATATCTGATCGAATGAAAGAATAATACAGTCCGAATATACAGTCCGAATAATATACAAATTCCTAATTAATTAACAAATTAAAGAAGAAAAATTGTAAACTGGCATGCAAGCCAGGGACTGCCTTGACTCCGCTTCAGATAATGAAGTGATGCATGTTTGAGCTTCCTTGCGCGGAAATCCACTGGGATGCCCAAATTAGCCTCTGTTTGCAACGTTTCTCGAAATACGTGCCGGACTCTGAAAAGTTGTTGATTCTTCATTTTGGCTGCAACAGAGAGCAGGAAAGGGGCATAGCGATGTATTTCACAAATTTATGCATGCCTCGATCCTCGTGCCACCAATCACGCATATCGATGCATGATGGCCGAGGAGCCGAATTGCACGACTCAATATAGGATGAATGCATATGAATGCTACAACAAAACCTAACTCCATCATGGATAATCAGGAGTGTCGGTGACTGGGGAATTGAGACCCGTTCCGTCACTCGGAGTACGAAACGTGCCTCGTTTCCCGTGCCCGAGCTAGCTCCTATTTCGAATACAATGTAATGCATGATATGCATGAAATGTGGCTAATATGCAATCCTAACATACACAATGTCATAGAATGGCATACACGCTAAACGAGATAACACACAACCAAGCATACACAATGCTACGGATGAAATGGCATACGCAATGCAGTAATGGGCCTACACCAACATGAGAGAGCCTCAACCACACTCACAAAGGAGGCCATCGGATAAAAGTGAAGTGCCTCGAAATGCGTGCACACGGGCACGCAAACCGAGGCAATGGCATACGGATTGCAATGATGCTAAAATGACATAAACAATACAATATGGGCTTACACTAACATGAGAGAGCCTCAGCCACACTCACATAAAAGGCCGAGAGATGAAAATGAAGTGCCTCGAAATGCGTGCACACGGGCACGCAAACCGAGGCAATGGCATATACGATGCAATGAGACTAAAATGGCATACAGAATGCAAAATAGACTTACACTAACATGGGTGAGCCTCAGCCACACTCACATAAGAGGTCGTCGGATAAAAAAAAAAGTGCCTCGAAATGCGTGCACACGGGCACACAAATCGAGGCAATGACATAAAGGCATGAAACGGCCTGAAATATGATATACCATGAGACTAAAATGAGATGTCTCGAAATCGCACACGCACGCAGAAAATGGCATACGGAATGCAATAGGACTAAAATGAGATATGCGATGCAATATGGGCTTACACCAACATGAGAGAGCCTCAACCACACTCACATAAGAGGCCGTCGGATGAAAATGAAGTGCCTCGAAATCGTGCTGCAGACGCATAACCGAGGCAATGGCCCTAAGCGTGAAATGGCATGGAAATGATATGCAAACATGCAAATGAATTTCAGCAATGAAATGTGGTAAAAAACAGCCGAAATGAGTAAAAGTATACCCGATGCAAGGAATGGTCCCGAAATGCGAAATTAGGCGCCCGAAATGGCCTATAGCTGTGCAATGCATGCACAATATGGATATGGAATGAAAATAAAGTAGCAAGGCAGCCCCAAAAAAAGCATTTTTCAGTCATAAAAAGGGCTAAACAGCAAGCACACATAGGATTAAGCAAGAATGCAAAAATGGCTCCGCAAGAGGGGTATTGAAACAAGTGATATATGCGATGCCCAAATGGAAAAATACCCTTCTACAACACTGATGAGGGACTAAAAATATGCACATTTACAGTAGATGACATCCCCCAAATCAGTATGAAAACATGCTAAAAATGTGATGCAAGAACTAGGATATATAAGGCTATAACATGAGGTACCCCAAACATTCATCAAACCAGCAAAGACCCTTAATTAAATATGTCAATAAGATCAAAATATGACTCTTTCCAGTTCTGATGATGGCCAAAAACAGAATCTAGATAAGCTTAAAAAAGCATGCAAAAATGGGGGTCAAAGAAGGATATAATGACAAGTATAACATGGAGACCCCCAACAAGGTTGATCCATTCTAAAATGTTGTAGAGGGATACAAAATAAGCCTACTCACAGTTCATGACATGCTCCAAAACAGACTACATGTAGGTCACACAAATCATGCAAATTTACGGTAAATATGAGAGATTATGAAGCAAGTGCATGATAGAGAGGCCAAACAGGGTTGAGCCCTTCTTCAATGTGGAAGAGGGGCTCAAAATAGGCCCACTTACAGTTTACATTGTGCTCGGAAACAGATCACTCATAGGCCAAATATAGCATGCAATATTGTGACATATTAGAGGATATTGAAACAAGTACAAGATGGAGGGCTCAAACAGGGTTGAGCCCTTGAACAAACATGAAGAATGGTCCAAAAAAGGCCTAGTTTTAGTTAGGTTCGGAGCCCAAAACAGTAATAAAATAGGCTAAGGGAATGAGGCAAAAATGAGCTCAAAAGAGGGTGAAGTGGACTTACCCTTGAAGATCAAGACTTTGGTTGCTTCTTGGACCAAATTTGTTGCCTCTTAACTGCTGGAAAGCCTCTCCTTGCTGCTGGAATGGAGTAGTAGTGGTGGTGCTTGAAGATGATGAAGAAATGGCACCAAAACTTGAAGGAAATGAGGTTGTATGTATGTATATGCTCCAACCAATGTTTGTGATCTCTTCTCTTGAGTTGGGAGGACACCAATGTGGACAAGAGAGGGGGAGAGGAATCCTTACCAAAGTGGAGGGAAATGAGGCCTTGTTTCCCTCCAAAAGGTTCCCCGGGATCAGATATTTTTTGGGGGAAAACCAAGATACAGCTGGAATAAACTCACACTGAGGAAGCAGGCCGGCTAGGCACTTTTCCTGCAGGTGGCCGGCCGGCCACCCCCCATGGCCGGCCGGCTAGGGGTCAAAATGGAAAGTGAGAATTTCTGGCCGGCCACCAAAGGTTGGTGTCCTCCCAAGTGTGTACAACAAGACCCTATGGTTGGAATTTGGCAACTCTGAAACAGGAGAGACAACATGCCACTGTTAAAAGGGGTTCAAAAGGGTCAATTGCAATTACTGGCTGGCCATGTGTTTTTAGGGTCCTCCCATGTGTGTACAACACAAATATGTGGTTTTGGCTCGAAGAAAATGGCCCTAGGGTGTTCAACATTAGCCCGGAAGTGAGAAAAACGGGCGCCGGGGGGCGTCGGAGGAGCATAACTGGTTGTTGAGACAATTGCTGGCCTCCCACCCACCAGTGATCTTCCTGGTGATAAAACAGAGGTACCTACCAAAAATGAACAAAAACTGATGCAAAACGAATGCTCGGGGGGCCAAAACACGCAGTTCGGGGTCCCGAAAACCGGCCGTTAAGCACCGAAAGTGGTGTTTTGCCACGAAGTGGGTATCTAAGACCCCAGTGTCCCTTGAAAGGGAGTAAATGAGATGCATGCCAAAAACCGGAGGAATCGGAGATGGTTGGGTGGTCCCGAACCGAGGCACGGCTCGACGGCTCAAAACCGAGCAAGACTCGAAATGGGCAAAATGGCCTATGGCCACAAAATGTAACCCACGGCCCTTTGAGAGATGGTCTCGGGACCTCTCCCTCTCCTCGAGGAAAAAGAGAAATCGAGTCCGGTTTGCAAACCGAGGCAAAACCTGAAGAGTTCGAAGTCGGAGGCGGGCGCCGCGACTCTGAGACTTCGAACGAGCACAACATACAACATCACCGGCGCTCAATCGATGACGTCACGAGTCTTAAGGTCGGTCAAAAATGGGGTGTCTGATTGCCCTCTTTGTGAGAACTCGGAAGTCAAGTGGCGGAGTGAATGTCAAAGCCTAGAGACGACCCATTTTGACAAGGCGAAGACTTAGAAAATCATACAAGATGAACAAAGATACGTGCATGCAGCGTGCTGCATGCAGGGGGCAAAATGCAAAGCGACATGCTGAGCCAAATGATTATGCAAATCTGACAAAGCGTAATGTGGCAAGTATTCGCAAATAGATGCAACAGTTTTAAGCAAGAATGCAAAGCAACAACTACATTTCATGCAGTTCGGAATGCGGAGAATCATTCAATTCTCGTCGCGTCTCACACGGAGAAGATACGATACCTGCGCGATTCGTCTAGTCGCACCAGCCTCAAATGAACCGTACATACAATATCATGCCTGCAAAAGAGAGAAATTCAACAAGAACAATATGCTAACAACATATATTCAATGTGATTCCTGTGATCTCGAAAGTTTGACACACGCAGTGCCGGCGAGTGAATGCATAAAGTAGTGTGACAGAGGAACGCGCGTGACAACGCACGCTCAAGCATAGAGGTATGGTACGTCAAGAAATCATGCATGACAATGCAAAATGCTCATGAGAATGCAAGTTATATGCACGACAATGCAAAACGAGCATAAATCAGGGCGTCCGTTTGTTGCGAAACAACGAGCTGGGAAACGCGCATTTCGGTGAAGGCAACTTGATCGCGGCCTCGGATTCACTTCCCGGAGAGGTTGCAACATGTTCGAAAAGGATACACCTTGATTTTGATGAGTGATGATGAGACACATGTCAGAAATTGCAGCTGAAGTTCCATGAACAATTTCATGAAAGTACACTTTTCTCGAACTTTTTGGTCAGGGAATTCGATCTTCCTCAAAATTTGCGAGAGAGCTAGAGGGTGTGGGGACCACCACCGGCCAGGTGGTTGCCCTAGGGAGGCCTTTGGATAGGGACAAAAAGCAGATGGCGGCCCGACTAGAAAAGGTGGCTAGGCCACCTGTTCAAAAGTAGGGGCAATTTTGTCATTTTGGCTCATTTCTATATATTCCCTTGCCCAATGCCTCCGAAATCACTTCCACCTGCAAAAACTCCTTCCTTGCTCCCCAAACCATTTTCTCTTGAGATATGCACTTTATCTGGCGCTTTTAGCCTTCCACGCAAATTGTTTTGTGAAATCTTTGGTTTAAGCACTTTGGACCGATTAAATTTTGATTTCGGGACTTCTTTTCTCATTTTCACCACTTGAGGTTAGTTTGTCTCAATATTTGGAAGATTTTCTCGGGAGTTGACTTTTGTTGACTTTTCATTTCAGGAGTTGACTTTTGTTGACTTTTTTCCAATTTTGGCTCATTTTGCTCATTTTTGCTCCTTTTTGATTTCTTGAAATGGCGGGTGATTACCCTCATGGTGGAGGTCTTCCGGTATGGGGATGATTTTGATATCATGACCTTGCCCAGAGTCGCCCTTTTATTAGGAGATACGCCCCGGTACTATGCTTCATGCCGTTTTAAATCGTTCACTGGGTTCAATGACCGCACCGGGATTTACTTCTGCGAGAAGCGGCACCTCTCTCATGATGCACGAGAGGTATTTTACTTTATTTTACGTATTTTTCGTGCATTTTGTAGCTTTGCCATGCTTGAACACACGGTTTAGCTTATGACCTGATGCTTTGTTTGCATTAACATGTGACTTAAACACTTGAATTGTGAACACACGGCTCATTGGTGATTGATTGTGAGCATACGGTACACATTAGTTAAGAATTGAACATACGGCTCAAACAACGATTTGTCGAACACACGGCCGAATTTGAAGGTGAGCACACGCACTGCTTGATTAAGAGTAGAACACACGGTCCCAAACTCCGATTTTACGAACACAGTCCAAGTCGATGGTGAACACACAGCCCACAATGATTGAGAATAGAACACACAGCCCTAAACTCTGATTTTCTGAACACGCAGTTCAAGTTGATGGTGAACACACAGCCCACACTGATTGAGAGTAGAACACACAGCCCTAAACTCCGATTTTCTGAACACGCAGTCCAAGTTGATGGTGAACACCACCACTGGCGATTGAGAGTAGAACACACGGTCCTAAACTCGATTTTACAACACAGTCCAAGTTGATGGTGAACACACGGCCCTGATTGAGAGTAGAACACATGACCTAAACTCGATTTTACGAACCGCGGTCCAAGTTGATGGTGAACACAGACCCTTGATTGAGAGTAGAACACGACCCTAAACTCTGATTTTCTGAACACGCAGTCCAAGTTGATGGTGAACACACAGCCCACACTGATTGAGAGTAGAACACACAGCCCTAAACTCTGATTTTCTGAACACGCAGTCCAAGTTGATGGTGAACACACAGCACACACTGATTGAGAGTAGAACACACAACCCTAAACTCTGATTTTCTGAACACACAGTCCAAGTCAATGGTGAACACACAGCCCACACTGATTGAGATTTGAACACGCAGCCCAAAACACAGAGTTACTGAACACGCAGCCCAGATTTGAAGTGAACACCTTGATCCTTGGTTAAGGATTGAACACATGACCCAAAACAGAGTTCTTGAACCATGACCCAGTTGAAGTGAACACGCAGCCCACTGATTAAGATTTGAACATGCAGCCCAAAACACAGATTTACTGAACACGCAGCCTAGATTTGAAGTGAACACGCATGATCCGATTAAGATTTGAACCATGACCCAAAAACACGAGTTAACTTGAACGGCCATGATTTGAAGTGAACCATGACCCTACTCGCCGTTTCATTTGCACAGCTACTTCATTTCATTTGCACACAGCTACTTCATTTCATTTGCACACAGCTTGTTACTTGCATACGGCTTGCATTTTATTGTGTACTGAACACATGTATTCATTCTGGATGCAAGTTGGCTCTCGCACCGTGCTAGGATATGGCTCCTTGCCCTTGAGAGAGTGGTATCTTGAGCTTCGAGAATTTGTCAGGATTTGGTTGACTCGGCGGGGTTCGGAGCATTCTGCAGGGGTTATCCATTATCTGCCCGATGGGACATTATTAGTTGCCTTGGTGGAGAGATGGTGGGACACCACCAATTCTTTTCATTTTTCTGCCACTGGGGACATGACCATGACTCATTTGGACTTTCTTAGTACTCACCGGCCTGAACATAGGCGGTTGGCCCATACCTTATGAGGAGGATATGGGAGAGTGGGAGGCCGCCTGGACACGTCTATTGGGGGCTCGCCCACTGTGAAACCAGAGCTTAGGAGAGTCGGTACACTGGTTCTCTTCCGTTTTGGAGGCGGAGATGGAGCTGAGTCTCTTGAGGAGGTTGAGCGATACCGGGGTTTCCTTATGTTCCTCTTTGGCACCACTCTGTTTGCCGATAGGGGGAACACCGTCGGGTTGTATCTTCTGAGTGCCCTAGTGGACCTATCACGGTCGGTCGGTATGGTGAGGTGGCCTGCTTTGCTACCCTCTATTGTTACATGAGTGCAGCCTCTCGCGGGCGAGGAGACTTACTTGGCGGCTATTGGAGAGCCTGGAAGGTACGTTCTCTCCTCTTGATTTACATTTCTGCTCCTCATTACTTGTTCATTGCACACACGGCGCACTTTGTACTTTGTATTCTACCTTTAGCACTTTGTATTCACATTCCGCACTGCTTTTCTCAGCTATGGGTGTACGTATATTTTCCTACATTAGCCCCGGAGATGGAGGTGGCAACACTCCTTATGACTCCGTTTTCACTGGTATTCGAGGGCAAGCACCGACCGAGACCTCGAGAGACTCTCTTCTACGGCGATATTTTGATCTTGTCGGACGCAGTATTCGAACTCTCGGTTCCTTTCATTTTCATCTTTGATCTGCCCTGTATGTTCCTGATTTCTGATTGATTTATGCACTGGTTATCCGCAGATTACTTGGCGACCACAGGCGGTATTGGGTCTCGAGGACATCGGTATCGAGAGGGTCGGGTAATTCGATATAGGTTCTGCTCGAAGGACGATGGGTAGGGCATGGTTCTGGGGAGCGTTTTACCCGGTGTGGGGGTACGATTCTCAGGACCCTCCTGCTGTACCTCCAGCCACTATGCGGACTGCCGATAGACTCTCTACCCAGGAGGTCATTAGTGCTATGCAGGGCACCGATGCTTTGTTACATCTCATGAAGGGGGACTACGCCACCTATCGTCGTATATATCTAATGCCCCCCTTGACGGGAGTGCGTGCTCCGTCACGGAGGCCTACTGATGTACCATCTTCGAGTCGTGCTGGTGCTACGGATATCCCCTCCTCTAGCAGGGCTGGTGCATCTAGGGGTAGAGGTAGTTCGATTCCTCCGATCCCTCCGTCTCTTCATCATCCTGGGTGGCCAGACATGCCGACCGAGTTGACGAGTTGGCGGTTCGGGACTCCTTACCAGGTCTCGCTAGAGCCTCCTCTTCCTGACCACAGATATGTCAGGGATCCTGATTCACCCCCGGTATGTTTTACAGCTTTGATTTATCAGTCAGATTACTTGGACATTCATTCCCTCGCTGATAGTTTTGCATTTGTATCTGTAGCCTCCAGTTGAGTACACGGATGAGATACTGGGGATGCTGGCCACATTCGAGGGCATGATCCTACGGAGGGAGGCACAGCTGGCCATTATGGGCGTGCAGGTACTGTTCATCTTCCCTGCATTTAGCATATTTCTGGCGACATACTGGTTTTGAACATTCTGCTGTATTGATAGGCTGTGTAGAGCACATCTGACACACACCCCACTCGCATATTATACTCGCATCTGCTTTTCATATTTGAATTGATGTATTTGAACTTTTCCCTTTCAGATGCCTCCTGTCTATGCACCACCGCGGGCCGGACCACAGACCTTCTCGGAGATCAGTCTTGGACTGTTCGAAGTCTTGGGCCATCTGGGCCTTTTCGAGGCCGGGCCATCGAGGCCTCCTCGGGGAGTTGGGCCATCTAGGCCTTTTCGAGGAGCTCGAGGCGGGGTCGTCTCGCGAGCCTTGAGGCACCCATTATTGAGGAGGATGAGGAGGTCGCGGACCGTGAGTCGAGACATCTCTGGGAGGAGGCTCGGTCTTGGTTCGGGAGGCGAGGCGAGTGAGGATCCGGAGGATGATAGCTCGACGGATGGTGATGATGGTGCGAGGTTATCATGAAGAGGATGAGAGGGCCTCCTCATTCCGTTCGAGGATATTGATGCTATTTCCTGCTTTATTTTACTTTTTGCTAGTAGTTTGTAGCACTTTGCATATTGTTAGGCAGCTTTATTTCCTGTAAAACTTGTACCTTTATTTTGTTGTAAAACATGATGGAATGAAACAGCCTTTGAAAAGATGTTTGTACTTGAAATTCTTAGCATCGCAACGCATCATTTTGCACAAAGTGGAATTGAATGAAAATGCGCCTTGTGTATTTACCGGGTCAGGTAATGAACCGACGCAACAAATCAAAAACTCGACTCACTAAGAAATAACAGAATCTTAGCAAGTTTACAACTTGATAAGCAAAGTACAACAATGTTAATGACTCAATAAACAAGACTTAACAAAACAAAACAAAAAAAAAAAGGTAATAACTCAAAACACAAAATGCGACAGCTCGACAAAACTTACAACTCGATAATCAAAACAACAACTCGATAAGCAAACATACAACAAAGCGCACTTCGGACAGACGATCTGGATGATGGAACGTATCCGAAACTGAGAGAAATGGAGGCCTTCGACGTTCCCGATGCGTGAAAGTGCCTCTAGCTTCCTTCCGGAGGGAAAAACAGGACCAATGAGCGTGGTGAGCCACATTTGCTTTTGGGGATTGGAGGGTGGCCGGCCTGCTAGAAAAGGTGGCCGGCCGGCCCCTTTTCCTTCAACTTCTAGAATTGTGACATGTGTCCTCGAATAGTGTTTTACCCCCCTATAAAGCCCCGACTTTGGAATTCATTCATTTCATCACTACTTTGCACAAAATGGAAGCATTTCTCATAGAAAATCTCGCATCTTGGATCTCCTCTCTAGATGGGTCGGAAAAGTTGAACTTCCGGGGTTTCGGCTTAAATGCACTATTCACGCTGGGCCGGACTCCGCTACATCTTCCTTTCCTCCATGCCACGGCAAGGTTTTGGAACCCGGTGACGCATGTCTTCAGCTTCGGAGGGCAAGAGGTATGTCCTACTTTTGAAGATTTTCAAACTTTGATGGAGTCTGAACGCTCAGAAGAGATCTTGCTCCAATCTCGTTTTGGCCATGCCCAAGCTTTAGGGCGGATGTGCGGTCTCAACGCGCATGATGCTCGATCTCTGATCGGTAATGGCATGTTGGATATCCCGAGCCTGATTTACCGATTCTCTGATGCCGGTGACCGTAGCAACCATCATTGGCAAGGTTTCCGACAACATGCCCTCTGCTTGTGTATGCTATTTCATTTTCTGTTTGTCTCGGGCTCCGGAGGAGTTAGCATCCGTTTGATCAAAGTCACTCAAGGCTTGAGGAAGGAAGAGGCATGTGCCATGACATTGGCGAGACAACTGCTAGGTTTGGATGCCTTCTATGCCAAGAGACAACCAAGTTTGCGGGAGTCCACCTCTGCTGCGGTAATGTTTCCCACCCAAGCTTACATATGTATTTGCTCATATCACTCGGCCCTCGGGCTCGATTTTTTCTCACAAAACCCTTATCTTACTTTTCTCTCATCGTACATCTCTCTATTCTTTATTCCCTCATTTTTCATCCCTCCCTAGATATGGTTGATGGATAAATTGCAAGTTGTGGACTCTTGCACTGCTTACTCAGCCCGCGGCTACTTCTTTCGACAACGCTTGGTTGACGCCCTTGATGAGGGATGGTGGTTTGAATGGATGTGCAACTTGTCAGCTGAACACATTGCTTGGCGCTGTCCTTGGCTTAACCTTCCGGCGATGGGCTATAGCATGTTCCAGGACACTGGGATCCGGTTGATTGGCCTAACCCATTGTGTATTCTATTTCCCATTCCGCATTCTGCGCCAATTTGGTCATGATCAGACTTGCCCTCGGAGAGTTGAGTGCCGGTTACTTTTCGGTCCAAGGTCACCTTGCCCGCCATACTCTGACTGGAGGACTAGAGAGCTCTATCCCTGCCACTTTTCAGTTGCACTTTATCGGCGAGTCTTTGGGATTGGCTCAACGAAGAAGCCTGAGTTGGGCCTAGGTTGGCATCGGAGGCTTCAACCTGACTCTGGAAGAGGCGAGGACACCTGACTTGACTATGCCCCAGATTTATCGCTTTATTAGTACTTTCAAGTTTTCGTTATGAGTGTAATAAAAAGCAACTTCAATTGTATGCAAGAGCGAGAGAGCTCTGTTTTGAAATCAATGAAATTGAAGGTTGTGGTACTGAAAATTCTCCGTTTTGGTCCAAAAATGGTCTTAGTTGTGAAAAGATCAATTTGAACAAAGTCAACTTTTATTAAAACTTTTCAAAACTATTTTCGATACGGATCAGAATTGGACATGCTTGAGATCATCCGAGATGCACAACCGGATCCTATGGCTGGAAAGTTGCCCTAGTTTGAAAAGTGCCTCGGCGATTCATAGCGGAAAGTTGCCCCTAATGCGGATGGTGCCGCAACACTTCGTTGCAATGGAAAGTTGCCCCTAGTGCGAATAACAACATGTCGGACATCACGATAAATCTTGATGAATAGAGATGGTGAGATGATCAAATGGACAAAGTTGATCGGGGAAAAGATTGAAATTTGAACTTGGGATGAAGGCGCCTCGTATCCCATAGATGGGAATCAAGCCTTCGTAGTTAGGGCTTAGGTTTGCTCGGGTATTTTCACTCTCCTTTTGCGCTCTAACTTTTGCCAAGGCCGCCCTTTGCGGGTTTTCAACCTTGCGAGCTCAGTTTTTATAATTTCAATTTTTCTATGCTCTGAATTTTGCCTAGGTCGCCCTTTCGGGGTTTCGGCCTAGTGAGCCTCTCGAGGTAGTATTTCTTCAACTTGTCCATGTTGATCGGTTGAAAACTCTAAGCCATCTAAATCCATCGAACCACAGCTCCACGGACAGATTGACTTGATAATGTAGGGACGGTCAATTGGTGCGAACTTGCCTGGGTGCGTGGATGGGAGCTCGGTTGTCTTTGAGTACCAAATCTCCTTCTTTCAAATTCCTGGACTTAACCTTCTTGTTAAAAGCCTAGGTGATTCTGCGTTGATAACCTTGGATGTGGTACAGTGCTTTCAGCCTTCTTTCATCGAAAAGCATGAGTTCCTCAAATACATTTCTTTGCCAATGTCTGCTATCGCTTTTCGGCCAATACTCGTAATGTGGGACCTCAATCTCAATAAGCGAGCGGCTTCCATCCATAAACCAACGATGCTGAGTCAAGTAGAGATTACGATCGAAGTCACCCCCCTGGCGAAAGCGGCTTATCGGCGATCCGATAGGTTTCCACCATCTTCGTAGTATCGCTTGATGTTCTTGTTGGCGGCCTCAAGCTGCTCCGTTGGTTTGCGGCGGTAAGTAGGCGACTTATGAAAAGCCACATTGTATTTCTCCAACAAGTCAATCACCTCCTTCTTGAAGTGGGAACCATTGTGCAAGCGATTTCATTTGGGACTCGTGGCGAGATAATGTTGTTTTGATAAATTTTGCTACATGCGAAGCCTTCAACACCATAAGATTGGGCCTCAACCCACTTTGTGAAATAATCTATCGCTACTAAGATGAACTCATGCCCATTCGACCCCTTTGGCGTATGACTCGATTACATCAATTCCCCGGACAAAAACGGCCATGGCGAAGTCATGTTATGCTGACTTAGCGGCGGGATGTTCATGCGATTTGCATGAATTTAACACTTGTGACATTGCGGATGAAGCCAATACAATCCTCCTCCATGGTGGACCCGATAATAACCTTGTCTAAGGATCTTAGTGCCAACATTACCCCATTCATGTGTGCACCACATTCACCCCGTGGATTGCTTCCATCGACGCTTTGACTCTTGGCATCAACGCCGCGGTTTATGCATTCCCGGATGACCCGTTTATCTGATTTACCCATGAGATGATGGTAGCGCCATTCTTCGATTGCCCTCTTGTCTTTAGCATTTACCTGGTGGGTATGCTTCTTTCTCGAAGTTCGGATAAGTAATACGGGGGTGCTCGTCACGAACTTCATCTATGGCTGCAATCGACTCATAAGCGGTGCAAATTTACGGTCAATAATATTTGGGCGCATTCGAACTCCACGGGATGTCTATCATAGAAGATAGAGTTGCTAAAGAATCTGCGAACTGTTGTTCTCTCTTAGTAGATGAGTAAAACTTAACTTCTCAAAGCGAGGAATCGGCAAATCAAGGTTTGGTGATACATCATCATCTTTTCCTCTTTCACTTTCCGGTCTCCTTTAGCTTGAGACACAACAAGGTTCGAATCCCCAATAACGTCGGTCGTCTTGCCCCTAGTTCGGTGCTTCTAGACCCGACAATACCGCCTCGTATTACGCTTCATTGTTCGAGACTTTGAATCGGAGTTTGAAGGCTAGAGGATCTGAGAATTGTCGGTGCTATCAGCAACACTCGCATTCCATACCCATGTTGATTTGTCGCTCCGTCAAAGTACATAAATCAAGTTTCTTCATCGATATCACGAAATTGATTCATCGGAATAGGTACTCGGCAGCTTCATCCCCTCAAGGGTGGTCGGCAGGAACTACGCTTGCTGCTCTTCCTTTCAGCGACTTGCATGTCACGTCACGTGAGATCAAATTCGGAGAGCAAAAACAACCAACGATCTAGCCTACGTGGTATTTGGTTTCTCGAAGAGATATTTGATGGGATCAAGTCGCGAAACCAACATTCTGAGTGAGCTAACGGTAGTGCATGACTTCTGGTAGCCTATACGAGCCAAGCAAGCCTTTTCCAGCGGTGTATATCGGGTCTCATACTCCAGCATCTTTTTGCTCAAATAATAGATGGCTTTTTCCACCTTATCTTCTGATTCTTGTGCAAGCATGCAGCCCATTGTAGTTTTAGTCACTGATAGATACAAAATCAACGGTTTCCCCGGTTCTGGTGGCGATAAATCGAGTGGGTTCTATAGATATTCTTTGATCTGTTCAAATGCGACTTGACATCGGCCATCCCATTGGAACTTCTTTCCTTTCTTGAGGAGGCCAAAAAGTGGTTCTAAGTCAAGGTTAGTTTTGAAATAAACCGTCTTATGAATTGCACTTTACCCGAAAGCCTCGCACCTCCTTTTAGGTCCTTGGTGGTGGCATTTCTAGGATGGCCTTGATTTTGGAAGGATCGACCTTGATGCCTCTTTGTGTGTCGAAACCCTAACATTTTCCATTTGTAACACCAAATGTACATTTTGAGGGTTTAGCATGGCCAAATTCTGATCCTTTGGAAAAACTTGTGCAAGGCGGTGTAGTGGCCCTCTCTTTCCTTGGACTTGACAATCATGTTGTCACATACACCTCAACCTCTTTATGGATCATATCATGTAGTATTGTGGTATGGCCCGTTTATAAGTAGCGGCGTTCTTCAACCCAAGCGGCATTACCGTGTGATATGTCCCGGGGTGGTGAATGCAATCTTTTCTCTCTTCTGGCGCCATCACTATACGGTTGTATCACGAGAAGCCATCCATGAATGAGAGCAATGCATGCCTGTTGTGAAATCTACCAACTTATCGATGTGCGATAAGGAAAGTCGTCGCCGGACTAGCTTTGTTCAAATCACGAAGTCTACACACCGGATCCTGCCATCTTTCTTGACCGGAACAATGTTGGCCAACCAAGTCGGATATTGATACGGCGGGAAGCTGCGTCGATTTATGGTGACCACTTCCTTAATCTTAAGAGCCCAATCGGGCGGATCCTACGAGTTTACGCAGCAGGTCGGGCCTCGGGGTCAAGGGGATCCGATCTTTGTACAATCTCGGGATCGATTCGAGCATGTCTTCGTAGGACCATGCGAAAACATCTTTGAAAACTTTTAATAAAGCGACTAAGCGCTCGCGTTCCTCCGAAGACAACGTGGACCCGATCTGGACCAGCCGCGGGTCCTCCTCAGTACCAATGTTCACGGTAATGATTTCATCCATTAATGGTTTAACAAATCTCTCTTGCTTTTGCTCAATTAAACGTTGTAAAACCGGAGGAACTTCGTTCTCGTCGTTTTGATCAAAATTTTGAAAGTCTGACTCAATGCAATAAATTAGGGGCACAGAAAAGTACTCGGAAACCACAGATAGTTCATTCTCATTAGGCACATCCAAATCGTCCAATTCATTGGTTACAACAGACTCAAATGAAAAGGAAAAAGATGACACAGGCGGGGCTTGTGGCATCGGGTTAACATCCCCAAAGTACCGGACTTCGGACTCGGTCAGTGGAACTGATTCGACTCACAGGACTCGGTGGAATCGATTAGGCTCACTACTGACCCGATCTTCTTTGGACAAAAATCCTCCTCGTCTTGCCAAGTGAGAGAGGTGCGATTGATGCATCAAGATAGGCTATTTGGTCGGCTCATGACCGTTTCATCCCCAATCATAGAAACCACAAAGTTATCCCCCAAGCACTCTTGGTAGATCGGAGGATCAGAGAGTTGACATGCCAGTGCTACCCCCATTTCCAATTCTGTGCCCTCAGGATCCACTGCTTTATTCTACTCAACCTTAGTTGTTGGGTCTGTCTGCTCCGTGGCAACGTCATCCCCGGATAGTTGCAGGTCGAAGAACATTTCGAAACCTGGTACGCGCTTCTTCTCTTCGTTTAACCATGGCTCTGGGAAGCCGCAAAATGGAAAGTCCTCCCGCTCCCGGGCGAAGCGTCCGTTCAAGGTACCCTGGATGGGCTTGTGCATTAAGTCAAAAGGCTTCCTAGCCTGCTTCGCTTTGGCTCTGCCGACCATTTCCTTTCCTTTCCTCACCCAGTCCTCTTTGGTGGGCAGATAACCCAGTCCAAAGGTATGCGGGTTGTGTGGCACTTGACCAGCCTGGCGACTCCTTTCTGCCGCTCCTTCCTAATCCCATCAGGATATGTTGTAGCTTGTTCATGAGGTAGGCGGATTGGGCAGCGGCGTACACACCTTCATTCACAATCATAATATTACGCACTACAGGGCCTCTGCCAAAGTGAACCTGATAAGAACACATCCTCCGTCGTGCTCGATTTCCAATGGCGTAGACACTTCGGCGGCGGATGGATGGATGAATTTCGAAAACAATTGTAACCCCTTCCGTGAGGTATTTCAACATCTGGTGTAGAGTGGAAGAAGCGCCTTTACTTGGTGCAACCACGGCGCCCCAAGAGTAAGTTGAAGGTTCTTGAGGAGCGTCAAGACATGAAATTCAATGTTGTGTTGTCTGGACCAACTTTGAGTCTGAACCTTGTGTCCCCATCACCTCCCTCTTGGTATTATCGTAGCTTTGATCACTGAGTGGTTGGTATGAAGTCGCGGGTTTCAACCCGATTGCATATCTTTGTTACATTGGCGGAACATTGATAGCGAACCGGTATCAACAAGTACCACCGGTATCCACTTATCTCTACATTCCACGGAGATGTAGAGGTTTGATATGATTCACGCCCTCGGTGGTAGTTCTTTAATACGAAAAAGTTAATCTTGGGGAACCTCCTCCGGAAAAACCCGGTAACCTTGCTCTGGTGTAGTATCAATGGAAGTTTGGCCTTGTCCATGGCGGATAGGACGGCTTTGTCTATGTACCCTTGATGCTATCGCGGTCCCAGATGGAGATGTCGCTTGTATCTTCTTCTTGTCTCGATCTGACTTCTTCTTCAATTTGCTTCTCTCTGTTTCTCGGCCTCTTTATCTTTCCCGATGCTCGGGTTGGTCGAGTGCGGGGGGCTTGAAGTACCGCCCACTCTGGTCATATGGTCTACCTCATCGAGTACCAAGTATCATCTGGTTGAGCACTGCCCAATCTTAAATGCGTGTGGGCAAGACATAAGTCATCGTCTTCCCACATCCGCGACATTCAACAAACACCTATACGGTTCCGGCAAGTTCGTACTCTCGGTACTTTCATCCCACATGCTCACGGCATGTCACGCTCGTGCTCGCGGCACTTTCAACCTCTTCATGGTTCTTGGCTTTAGGATTCTCTCGAATTCCACCTCTTTTCTTGCTCCTCTGTGTTAGTAGGGTTTGTTGTTCGGTTTTCACAATATCTTGATCTGGCGAAATTCTTTGTCCGGCGCTCTCGGCAATTCAATCGACTCTCGGCCCTTAGGTATCATTGATACCCTACCCACTTGACCTTGCTCTCTGGAATTTCCACAACATCTGGCTGGCCTTCTAACCATCCGGCAATCTCCGTCGACTCTATATTCAAACCAATTGATTGTTGCATCCAGCTTCTTGATGCGTTGAAGGCGGAGGTTGGCAAAATCTTCTTCCACGTGGTCGGATCATTTGCCTTGTTCTAGTCCGTCCCCGAATCATGCACAATTGACTTTTTACGGCGACCTCACACTCAGCTCAGACTGGCTCACTGATAAGATATATCCGCTTGGATCATAAGCTCTTCCAGCACAATTCCCAGGCTGTCCCATCCCAGACTCACCAATTCTGCTTTCCTCTGAAACCTGCCCCGTTCCATCTTCGGAGGTCACTACCTCTGGCTCAGATTGGGTTGTGAAGGTGTCCAACATGCACAAGTCAGTGCAATCAGGAAGGATCACCTCCGGCTTGGGTAGGTGAGAGGGAGTAATATAGATACTAGGATCGTAGGAAACGACCCCAGTTTGGATGAGGTTGACTCTTTTGGGCGGTGGATCTTGGTTATGTGCGGGGAGTGGGTTGGTTGTGACGTTGGGTCTTTCGGGAGGTAGAATGATATTCTTGTCAACGAGGTCTTGAATCTCGTGACGCAGCCGGAAACATTGATCTGTATCATGGCCATCTTCTTTGGTGATGCCTGATGCTTATTTGGGTTGTGGGAAGGAGGGAGTGGATTTGGTAGCGGCCTCGGCTCTAGGGGTTTCAGATGCCCCTTTTTGATTAGAATGCCGAGAGCCTTGGACAAGGGCATGTATAGTGGAGTGAAAGTTCTTTGGCCTCTGGATTGGTATCTCGGGGCTTGGTTACTGCTCCCGGAAGTACTGGAAAAGGGTGTGGCCGCTGCGGGCCTTGGTTGGGAAGGGTGAGTAGTAGTGACCATACCGACCTCAAAGTCCTTGTGTTTCTGCGCCACTTTCAGACTGCGTTGTTATGCGGTTGAGCGTCCTTGAGCTGCTCTCGGTCTGGTCGATTAAACCTTGCTTCATCGCATCCTCGTCTGTACCCCGTCTCGTGCAAATCGAGAAGGTGGGGAAAAGAATCTGATCATTTTCTGCATTAACCGGTTGGAGATTGCGTACAATCATCGAATTTGATCTTTATCTGTTGGCCTCAAGGTCATCATCGATGGCTTTGCTCTCCAGAGTTACAAAATTAGAAAGTCTCTTTTGTTCTGCCTCGTTGTTTCGAGATCCGCGTGTTGTAATCTCGTCTGTGTATTATATGAATCTTGTGCAGCGAAGGCCTCGGCCAACTCATCCCAATTTCTCTTCACATCATCTTCCAACTGCGTGCGGATGGCGCCACCCGACAAAGTTACGCCAAATAAAAAGCTTTTGTGGTCGGGTTAGGCCCATTGGCCTCAAGATGTCTGAAAATAGTCGGAGATGGACCATGGGATCTCCGGACCCATCAAAAGCAGTCAATCTGTGGCATCTTGAATCTGTAAAGCGATGTCACGACCCGCGTCGGTGTAGCCATCTTTAATATGCAGGATGGCCTTCACCCCTGTGATTTCTTGAAAAGCTTTTCGGCTTACTCGGCTTTTGTATGATCTACCTCGAACTCAAATGGAAGTCGGGTGGTTGGGTGTAGATTCTTGGGCGATTCTTGGCGAAGTGGGGCGGAGCGGCCATTGGAAGACTGTGTCCTCTTGAGTGTTAGGACATCGGGTAGGTGTTTTGGGTGTTAGGGAGGATACGAGGATTTGGCGAGGGTATTGACGACGGTAGATGCTGCTTTCGAGCGGTGGAGCGGTGGTGGAGGAGGAGGAGCGATGTGAAGCGAATCTTGCGATTCTGCATTGCGCCTAGTGATCGGCTTCGACTTTCTTGGGCCATGACTGTGGCTTGTTGTTTGGAAAATTCCGCTTGGCGGATGGCATCATCTTGCATCTGTTTCATGCTCTCGTGCATCTGGCGCATCATTGCCTCCATCCCTGATGTATTCTACTGTTCCATCTGAATGGCCGGTAAATGTACCTCTATGGCAGACATAGAAATTTCAACTTTGATTGTCTCTTGTCCATGACCCTCTGTCGGTAATCCTGTTCGACACGCTGCGCCTTCTCGGCCTTCTTCGATGGCGGGGTAGAGGTGGAACCTTTGGATGTCCGTCAGCGAGATCCTCGGATCGGTTGGTCGGCGATCTCGTGTCCAAAGTGCTTGGGGGGTATCTATTGGTTGGAAGCAATCGTGCTAAAAGCGCTAGCAAAAAGATAATAAAAAGGAAATAAATGGCGGAAAAAGCAGGCGGCATAACTTAAATTAAATACACACAACACCACGGTCAGACATACAACCGCGGTTGATAAGTTGAAAATACTACATCCTCAATCGCGATCCTTGTCCTTGTGTCACTTTGTTCCCCAAAAGCGAATCGGATATCCATGAACAAGCGATTCCCGAATCTTGTGATGCGCGAACTGATGCCCAAACTCAATGATACATGCATTCCTGTGAGACACACTCTAACAAGCACATAGCGAGATAAGAGAAGAAAAACACCCTATGTTGGGGTAGGGTTTCCTGTCCTATTTTATCGGGAACTAGGGTTTCATTACGCTGTGACTTCAAACAACCTATAAGCGGGTAAGCAACTTTGTCCTAGTTTGGAATGGTCACTATGGATCGAATATACACTAGGTCGAATGGTCAAGGGTGCCGGTAAAACTAGGGTTTGTGTTCCCATCTTGGCGAGCCGTAACAGTAGCCTTATGGACATGTCTTGACAAGACAAGCCTCGGCAAACCGCTCGGGAATAGCGGATGGCAAACCACGGTGTCCTAGGCGTACCAATGCAAATGCAATGCAAAAGAAACACACAAGTGTAGTCAAAACCGGATATCATGAGTTGAGTCAAGTTCTCTAAATCCCAGTGGCGAAGCGTAGGCGTCCCGAGCATCCGGGAAGAGTGCGAGTCCCCGTTACAGTTCGATATTGGGTCACTCTGAGTTCGAAGGACTCAAATGTCCGCAGTTCTCAATCTTGAACCGAATAGTCCAAATCCGGAAAATCGATTTGAAAATAGATTTTTTGAAAGAAGTGCCAAATATGGATGCCGCCCGGAATCTGAGTCGCCACCTAAATATTTTAAAATGGGAAATTTAGGAAACCACGACTCGGTGCCAAAGGCCACGCGTCCGTCATCACCAAAGTTGCCTCGGCTCGGAACTTGGATGCGATTGGGAAAGGTCGCCATTGAGCACCCTTTCGCCGATCAAAGCCGGCCTCTACTAACCATGATATCTTATTTTGAAAACATTGTGAGTTCTTATTAGGTTATGAGCCTAGGTTACTATGTGATCGCACAACATACAAGTATAAATGAATCGCTGAATTGGAACTAAACATTTCATGTTTGTTAGTTTGAAAATGGTTTGATGGTGCTACATGAGTAGGCTAAGGCGTGGATTTGCCACCCTCAGGTGGGCTTAGAAAACATGTTTTTGCCACTATCTAGTGGGCTTAAAGCAGACATTTGATGAATTGTCCCAATTCAAATAACTCAACCTCCACCCACAGGCATTCAAAGCAGTTATATCACATAAGCATATAGCCTCATGGTAAGCATGCTGTTATGGCAACACTCACACGCATGCAAGGATGCTAAAGCATAAAACTTACAAAGTACTCAAGCCAAAACAAAAGCTTATTAGAAATCATGCATGATCCTAAATATCTTGAAATGTCTAATGCAATACATGCAAAGATGCAACTATAGCGAGGCTCGGTTATTCTAAACATGGCATATGAAATGCTACAACTAACACGTATTCAACTTGGAATTGAAATACAAATGCGGTTTGTATGATCTTGGAGCAGATGCGTGCAAAAGCAGATGGATGATGCAAACATCTTTGTCATCTTGTATGCTAATTGAAATATGCCTATATCTAACCATCCTAAGCGGGTAAATAAAAGGGAAGAAAAGGCGTGGGGTTGGAAGACATACATCACACTCACCCACACTTATTACAATTATGCCCTCGCGCAAGGTCGAATAAATATCTGATCCGAATGAAAGAATAATACAGTCCGAATATTACAGTCCGAATAATATACAAATTCCTAATTAATTAACAAATTAAAGAAGAAAAATTGTAAACTGGCATGCAAGCCAGGGACTGCCTTGACTCCGCTTCAGATAATGAAGTGATGCATGTTTGAGCTTCCTTGCGCGGAAATCCACTGGGATGCCCAAATTAGCCTCTGTTTGCGTTTCTTGAAATCGTGCAAGTCGAAAAGTTGTTGATTCTTCATTTTGCTACAGCGAGAGGAAAGGGGCATAGCGATGTATTTCACAAATTTATGCATGCCTCGATCCTCGTGCCACCAATCACGCATATCGATGCATGATGGTCGAGGTGCCGGATTGCATGACTCAATATAAGATGAATGCATATGAATGCTACAACAAAACCTAACTCCATCATGGATAATCAGGAGTGTCAGTGACTGGGGAATTGAGACCCGTTCCGTCACTCGGAGTACGAAACGTGCCTCGTTTCCCGTGCCCGAGCTAGCTCCTATTCCGAACACAATGCAATATGCATGATATGCATGAAATGTGGCTAATATGCAATCCTAACATACACAATGTCATAGAATGGCATACACGCTAAACGAGATAACACACAACCAAGCATACACAATGCTACGGATGAAATGGCATCACATAATGCGATAATGGGCCTACACCAACATGAGAGAGCCTCAACGACACTCACAAAGAGGCCATCGGATAAAAGTGAAGTGCCTCGAAATGCGTGCACAGACGCATAAGCCAAGGCAATGGCATCTGGTTGCAATGATGCTAAAATGACATAAACAATACAATATGGGCTTACACTAACATGAGAGCCAACCACACTCACATAAGAGGCGAAGATGAAAATAAGTGCCTCGAAATGCGTGCACAGCTGCGCATAAGCCGAGGCAATGGCATATACGATGCAATGAGACTAAAATGGCATACAGAATGCAAAATGGACTTACACTAACATGGGTGAGCCTCAGCCACACTCACATAAGAGGCCGTCGGATAAAAAAAAGAAGTGCCTCGAAATGCATGTGCACGACGCATAAGCGAGGCAACAATGACATAAAAGGCAAGCGGCTGACGAAATATGATATACCATGAGACTAAAATGACTAAAATGAGATGTCTCGACCAGACCGCATAAGCTGAAAAATGGCATCTGGAATGCAGGACTAAAATGAGATATGCGATGCAATATGGGCTTACACCAACATGAGAGAGCCTCAACCACACTCATAAGAGGTAGTCGGGATAAAATGAAGTGCCTCGAAATGTGTGCACTGCAGACACATAAATTGAGCAATGGCCTAAAGGCGTGAAATGGCATGGAAATGATATGGAAACATGCAAATGAATTTCAGCAATGAAATGTGGAAACTTGACAGCCCGAAATAGGCGAAAGTATACCCAATGCAAGGAATGGTCGAAATCTTGAAATTAAGGCGCCGAAATGGCCTATATTGTGCAATGCATGCACAATATGGATATGGAATGAAAATACAGTAGCAAAGAAGCCCCAAGACAAGCATTTTTCAGTCATAAAAGGGCTAAACAGCAAGCACACATAGGATTAAGCAAGAATGCAAAAATGGCTCATGAGAGGTATTGAAACAAGTGATACATCACGATGCCCAAATGGAAAAATACCCTTCTACAACACTGATGAGGGACTAAAAATATGCACATTTACATAGATGACATCTCCAAAATCAGTATGAAAAATGATGCAAATGTGATACGATATAGGATATATAAGGCTATAACAAGTACCCAAACATTCATCAAACCGACAAAAGACCCTTAATGAAACATGTCAAGAAGATCAAAATATGACTCTTTTAAACTCGATGATGGTAGAAAATAGAAGCTAGATAAGCTTTAAAAAGCATGCAAAAATGGGGGTCAAAGAGGGATATAATGACAAGTATAACATGGAGACCCCCAACAAGGTTGATCCCTTCTACAATGTTTTAGAGGGACACAAAATAAGTCTACTCACAGTTCATGACATGCTCCAAAACAGACTACATGTAGGTCACACAAATCATGCAAATTTACGGTAAATATGAGAGATTATGAAGCAAGTGCATGATAGAGAGGCCAAACAGGGTTGAGCCCTTCTTCAATGTGGAAGAGGGGATCAAAATAGGCCCACTTAAAGTTTACATTGTGCTCGGAAACAGATCACTCATAGGCCAAATATAGCATGCAATATTGTGACATATCAGAGGATATTGAAACAAGTGCAAGATGGAGGGCTCAAACATGGTTGAGCCCTTGAACAAACATGAAGAATGGCCAAAAAAAGGCCTATTTTCACTTAGGGTCGGAGCCCAAAACAGTAAGAAAATAGGCTAAGGGAATGAGGCAAAAATGAGCTCAAAAGAGGGTGAAGTGGACTTACCCTTGAAGATCAAGACTTTGGTTGCTTCTTGGACCAAATTTGTTGCCTCTTAACTGCTGGAAAGCCTCTCCTTGCTGCTGGAATAGAGTAGTAGTGGTGGTGCTTGAAGATGATGAAGAAATGGCACCAAAACTTGAAGGAAATGAGGTTGTATGTATGTATATGCTCCAACCAATGTTTGTGATCTCTTCTCTTGAGTTGGGAGGACACCAATGTAGACAAGAGAGGGGGAGAGGAATCCTTACCAAAGTGGAGGGAAATGAGGCCTTATTTCCCTCCAAAAGGTTCCCCCGGATAAGATATTTTTTTGGGAAAAACCAAGATACAGCTGGAATAAACTCACACTAAGGAAGCAGGCCGGCTAGGCACTTTTGCTGCAGGTGGCCGGCCGGCCACCCCCCATGGCCAGCCGGCTAGGGGTCAAAATGAAAAGTGAGAATTTCTGGCCGGCCACCAAAGGTTGGTGTCCTCCCAAGTGTGTACAACAAGACCTTATGGTTGGAATTTGACAACTCTGAAACAGGAGAGACAACATGCCACTTTTAAAAGGGGTTCAAAAGGGTCAATTGCAATTACTGGCCGGCCATGTGTTTTTAGGGTCCTCCCATGTGTGTACAACACAAATATGTGGTTTTGGCTCGAAGAAAATGGCCCTAGGATGTTCAACATTAGCCCGGAAGTGAGAAAAAGCAGGTAAGGCGCCGGAGGAGCATAATTGGTTGTTGAGACAATGCTGGCCTCCCACCCTCCGATGATCTTCTGGTGATAAAGCAGGTACACGCAAAAATGAACAAAAACCGATGCAAAAGCAGATGCTCGGGGGCCAAAACCAGTTTAGGGTCAACGGCCGTTAAGCACGAAAGTCGTGTTTAGCCACAGTGAGTATCTAAGACTGATGTCCTCAAAGAGTAAATGAGATGCATGCCAAAACGGAGGAATCGGAGAAGGTTGGGTGGTCCCGAACGCGGCTTTGGCTGATAGCTCGAAAGAGAACTAGGCTCCGAAATGGGCAAAATGGCCTCTGACCCCGAAATGTAACCCGGCCCTTTGAGAGATGGTCAGGACCTCTCCTCTCCTCGGGAAAAAGAGAAAGCCGAGTCAGGTTATAGCCAGAGACAAAACCTGAAAGGTTAGTCGGGAGGCGGGGCCTGGCGACTACGAGACTTCAACGAGCACAACATGCAACATCACCGGCGCTCAATCGGTGGCGTCGAGAATCTTAAGGTCGGTCAAAAATGGGGTGTCTACAGAAGTCACGAACTTGGGAACCAGATAGGTGTTTGTTAAATGTCGGTGGGATGTGGTGGGAAGGCGATGACTTATGTCTTGCCCACATGAGGCAGATTGGCCAGTGCTCAGCAGGATGATACTTGGTACCTCGATGAGGTAGACCATATGACCGAGGGTGGGGGGTATTTCAAGCCCTCACACCTCGACCAACTTGAGACATCCGGAAAGATAAAGAGCGGAAAGCGAGAGAAAGCAAATTGAAGAAGAAGGTCTTGAGGCAGTTAAAAAGAAATCTGAGACATCTCCGTCAGGGGGCTTATGGCAAGGGTGCCTGGGCAATTATCCTATCTCTGCTATGGACAAGGCCAAGCTCTCTATCGAAACTCGCCCGGAAGCGGTGGTTGGAGTTTTTCCGGAGGAGGTTCCGTGTTAACAGCACCGGACAAGGAATTGCGCTGAGGGCATGAATCATAACAAACCCTCTACATCTCGTGGAGTGTAGAGATAAGTGGACCGGTGGTACTTGTTGATCACAAGATGCGCTATCAATGTGCGCGGTCGAGCGGCATATCTGTCGGGTTAAAACGCAGGACTTCATACCAACCACTCGGTGATCAAAGCTTATGATAATACCAATAGGAAAGTGATGGGGAATTTGTCAAGGTTCGGACCAGGGTTGGTCTAGGACAACACAACATTGAATTTCAAGTCTTGGGCGTTCCAACCTTCAACTTGCTCTTGGGGCGTGGTTGCACCAAGTGAAAGCGATCTCTTCACTCTGCACAGATGTTAAAATACCCTCACGGAAGGGGTTGCAATTGTTTTTCGGAAATTCATCCATCCATCCGCCGCGAAGTGTCACGCCCGGTTTGGAGATCGAGCACGGCCACGGAGGATGTGTTCTGTCGGGGTTCACTTTGGCGAGAGGCTGGGTAGTGCAAAATATTATGGCTATAAATGAAGGTGTGTGCGTTAGTGCTCAATCCGTCTACCTCATGAACAAGTTACAACATATTCAGGGATGGGATTAGGAAGCGGCGAGAAAGGAATTCGCGACATTGGCGAAGTGCCACATAACCCTTATACCTTTGGGTGGGTTATCTCTCTCCACCAAAGGCGGGTGAGAAAAGGAAATGGATTTGGCGAGCAGGCCAAGCGGTGGAAGCCTTTTGACTTAATGCAGGCCCATCCAGGTACCGTGAACCGGACTAACCGTCCGGGAGAGAGGACTTTCCATTTTGCGACTTTCCGAGCCATGGTTAAGCCGGAGAAGAAAGCGCGTGCAGGTTCGAAATCTTCTTCGACACGCAACTATCCGGGATGGCGTTGCCTGACGGATGCAGACCAACAAGCGAGGTTGAAGCGAGAATAAAGCGATGGATCTGAGGGCGCGAAGGGTGGAAATGGGGTAACGGCATGTTTCCTCTCGATCCTCCGTCGACCAAGAGTGCTTAGGGGATAACTTCGTGGTTTCCATGATTGGGGATGAAGCGGTAGTAGCAATGAACCGGCACTATCTTGGATGCATCAATCGCACCCTCTCTCACTTGGTAGTAGGAGGATTTTTGTCAAGATTGGGTGGTAGTGAGCGCTGAATCCATTCCGAAGGTCTGTGAGTGAAGATCGGGAGTTCAGCTTCAGCCCGAGTCTGATGCAGTACTCCAGGGATGTTAACCCGGATGCCAGTCCTGTCCAGGTCGTCTTTTTCCTTTTCATTTGAGTCTGTTGTAACCAATGAATTGGATGATTTGGATGTGCCTAATGAGGAATAGACTATCTGTGGTTTGGAGTACTTTTACGTGCTCCTAATTTATTGCATTAATTCAAACTTTCAAAATTTTGATCCAAAAGCAGCGAGACGAAGTTCCTCGGTTTTAGCGTTTAATTGAGCAAGAGCAAGAAGATTTGTTAAACCATTAATGGATGAAATCATTCTGCAGTGAACATTAGTCTTGAGGAGGACCAAGGGTGGTCAGATCGGTCCACGTTGTCTTCGGAGGAAACTTGGCGCTTAGTCGCTTTATTAAAAGATTTCAAAAATGTTTTCGCGTGGTCCTCTGAAGACATGCACAGAGAATCGATCACGAGTTATGCTGACATCGGATCCCACCTTTACCGAGGCAGGCTTCAGCGAAACTTCGAAAGGATCGCGGATTGGGCTCTTAAGATTAAGGAAGAGGTCACCAAGCAAATCGTCTGGGGCTTCTATTTGGTATCGGAATATCCGACTTGGTTGGCCAACATTGTTCGGTCTCTTAGAAGAAAGATGGCAGGATCGGTGTGTGTAGACTTGAGGATTTGAGCGAGCTGGTCAGAAGGGCGACTTACTGTCGATGGGTTGGTAGATTTCACGGCGGGGCATGCATTGCTCTCGTTCATGGATGGTTTCTCGGGATGATACAACCAAATAGTGATGGCGCCCGGAAGAGCAGGAAAAAGCGCATTCACCACCGAGTGGACATCTTTACCCTCTTAGGGTAATGCCGTTTGGGTTGAAGCAGCTGGAGCTACTTATCAGCAGACGCGACCACAATACTACATGATATGATCCACAAAGAGGTTGAGGTGTATGTGGGCGACATGATTGTCAAGTCAAGAAGAAGAGGGCCACTACACCGCCTTGCACAAAGTTTTTCAAAGGATCGAAATTCGGTTTGCGGCTAAACCCTCGAAATGTACATTTGGTGTTACAATAGGGAAAATGTTAGGGTTTGATTACACAAAGAGGCATCGAGTCGATCCTTCCAAAATCAAGGCCATCCTAGAAATGCCACCACCAAGGACTGAAAAAGGAGGTGCGAGGCTTTACGGGTAAAGTGCAATTCATAAGGCGGTTTATTTCAAAACTAACCTTGACTTGTGAACCACTTTTGGCCTCCTCAAGAAAGGAAAAAAGTTCCAATGGGACCGGTAGATGTCAAAAGCATTTGAACAGATCAAAGAATATCTGAGAACCCACCCGTTTTATCGCCACGGAAGCAGGGAAACCGTTGATTTTGTATTTGTCGTTGCGAAACCACGATGGGTTGCATGCTTGCACAAGAATCGAGGAAAGATAAGGTGGAAAAAGCCATCTATTATTTGAGCAAAAAGATGTTGGAGTATGAGACCCGATATACATTTGGAAAAAAGGCTTGCTTGGCTACGGTATGGGCTACCAGAAGGCTGCGGCACTACTGTTAGCTCACTCTGTAATGTTGGTTTGCGACTTGATCCCATCAAATATCTCTTGACGAAGCTTCAGGTAAGCTAGCTCGTTGGTTGCTTTTGCTCAAAATTTGATCTTCACGTCCATTGACCGCATAAGTCGATTGAAAGGGAAGAAAGAAGCGTTGGATTCCTTGGGCACCACGGTTGAGGATAAGCCGGTCAGTACCTATTCCGGATGAATCAGATTACGCATATCGGCGAAGAAACTTGGACGATGTACTTTGACGGGCGTCAAATCAACATGGGTATGGGATAAGTGTTGTTCGATGCTTTTAGGCAATTCCCGTATCCCTCTGGCCAGCTAAGCTCAGTTCAAAGTCTCGAACAATGAAAGCGAATAATAGGCGCGCCGTATCGGTCTAGAAACAACCACAGGAACGCTAGGGGCAATTTGGCGGGGCGTCATTGGGGATTGAACCTTGTTGTCTCTCAAGCTAAGGGGGCTGGAAAGTGAAAGAAAAAAAAATGATCGTATCACCAAACCTTGGATTTGTTGATTCCTCAATTTGAGAAGCTAAATTTTACTCATCTACTAAGAGAGAACGAGGTTGTGATTCTTTAGCAACTCTATCTTCTATGATAGACATCCGTGTAGATCCGGATAAACGTCATTGATCATCGACGAAATTTTACACACTTATGAGTCGATTGCAGACCATAGATGAAGTTAAGGCGAACACCCACACGGTATTACCGACATGGAACTTCTTGGAGAAAAGCATACCGCCATGCCAAGGAGTAAATGCAAACAGAGAGGCCCGTCAGAGAAGAATGGCGATTCGGTTCATCATCTACTAGATGAAAAGCTAACTAAGCGTATAACTTGAGGGTCATCACGGGAATCATAAGCATGTCGCGTTGATCTTAGAAAATTAAAAGCGTCGATGGAAGCTATCCGCGAGGGTGAATGTGGTGCACACATGAATGGGGTAATGTTGTACAGCGGAAGATCCTTGAACAAGGTTATTCTTGGTCCACCATATAGGAGGATTGTATTGGTTTAAATCGGCGATGCCACAAATATCAAATTCATACAAATGGCGTGAACATCCGTAAAATCAAAGTACATACAACATAACCGCCATGGCGTTTTACATGCAGGGAATTGATGTCCAGTACATCACGCCAAAAGAGGGATTAAGAATGGAGCATGAGTTCATCTTGGTAGCGATAGATTATTTCCACAAAGTGGAGTCGAGGCCCCGATCTTATGTCATCTTGCGAAGTGTTGAAGGCTTACGCATGTAGCAAAATTGTCGGCAAACAACATTATGCAGCTATTCTGAGTCCAAAAATGAAACCGTTTTAGACAATGTGGTTCCCTGACTTGAAAAAGGAGGTGATTGCTTTTGTTGGAAGAAATATAATGGCTTTGGCATAAGAAATGCGTAAAATGCATAAATCGTCTACTGACCCGCAAACCAATGGGCGATTGAGGGGCGTAGCCAAGCAAGAACATCAGCGCATACTCTGAAGATGGTGGAAACTATCGGGTAACGATAAATTCTTGGTGCGCTACCGTGGAACTCTGAGACTTCGATCCGAGAACTTCTCTTTAGGCGACCGTACTCATTGGTTTATGGGATGGAAGCCGTTACCGACCTATTGAGATTGAGGTCCGTCATTGCTGATATTGGTAGAATGCCGAGATAGCCGAAGATGGGTGGCGAAGCAAAAAAGCATTTGAGAACTTCGTGCTTTTACGATGAAAGGCTAAAAAGCAGCATGCCACATCAAGGTTATCAGCTTGAATACTTTGGGCTTTTCAATAAGAAGGTTAAGTCGGGAATTTGAAAAGAAGGAGAGTTGGTACTCAAAGACAAGCATGAAACTCCCATCCACGACCCGAGGAAGTTCGAGACCAGTCAGGCCCCGGTCCCTATTATCAAGTTAATGCAGTCGGTGGAATTGGGTAGTAGTTCACGATGGACCTAGATGGCTTAAAGAGTTTTCTCAGCGATCAACATGGACAAGTTGAAGAAATATTACTTACGAAGCTTTCGCTAGTAAAAAGAAAACCCAAAAAGAGCGACTTAGGCAAAATTTAGAGCATAGAAAATTTGAAATTATAAGCGAGCTTCCATAGGTTGAAAACCCCATGCAAGAAGCGGCCTTGGCAAAGAATGAAGCGCGAAAGGAGAGTAAAAATGCTGACTAAAGGCAAACTGAACTTCGTACCAAGAGCTTGATTCTATCTATATAGGATACGTGGCGGCTTCAAATGCAGTTGACGGCCCCAATCTTTCCCACAAATCAACTTTGTCCCATTTGATCCTCTCGATTAAATCTCTATTCATCGGCATTTATCATAGATCTCGAATGCAGTGTTATTGAGGACCCCAAGGGGCAACTTTAAGATTTGCGATGATGTTTAGCAGACCATCCGGACTGAGAACGCTTCAGTTTCTATGAATCGTAAAGGCACTTTTCCGACTAAGACAACTTTCCGGGTTGCTGGGATCGAGGATGCGCATCTCGGTAAGCCGGGAGATCTACGAAGCGTGTCGATTCGATCCTATATCGAAAATAGTTTTGAAAAATTTTAATAAAAGTTGAC